>QKQZ01016115.1:0-10056 GCA_003595255.1 Solenopsis fugax | reverse complement strand
CCAACGCCCCTTTCCACGCTGCTACTCGCTCTCTGGCCACCGTGCCGCGTCGTGTGCTGCGCCGCGCGACCCATGGCCACCGCTCTCTGCCACCCTATCTACGACACACACGTATGTGTGTGTGTGTGTATATAGGAAACGGGAATAGCCTGTATGTGTGTCTGTGTGTATGGCGTATATGTGTAAGAAGGGAGAGGAAAAGAGAAAGAGGAGTAATAATGCTAGGTACTCACTTTTCTCTCTCTCTCTCTCTCTCTCTCTCTCTCAGAGTAACTATCACGAGTTACTCTCGAGAGCGTCTGACATATCTATCAGTTTGAAAGAGACTCGAGCCTATCGTATTTCTAAAGAAAATAACTAGCGGGCTGAATCACGGAAGAGATGATATACAAATCATCGTATCACGAGCATCCTCAAACTCTTACGTAATCTTAGCGATAATAAGATCTGACCAAGTCACATATCACACACGTACTGCCTTGACAATGTCGCGAGTTCTGTCTCTGGGGCATATTAAGTGATTCGTACACTATTATTGCGTTGCGCATTTCGAGACGTGTTCATTTAAAGTGTGATCGATCATTCCTTTCTTTTCATAGACGTTATTTAGTCTCCCTCTTGAAATACTTCCGAAAATGTGTGAAGCTATATCATTCTCTAATTTTTTTCTCTAAACGAATATGTGTCTCGTAACTTTACAAAATATAACAACTTTATAGAGAGTGTACAAAGTACAAACGAATCTGTACGTCTAGCGCCTCTCTTTTATTTTAACGAAAAAATAAAATAATTTTTTAAGTTAGTTTTATGAATATAAGTCAAAAGATGTGTTTCTTATATTAATATTGTAAAAAAAACTTAACGATATTCAATTGCACAGGGCAGCGTTAACGCATCAAATTGTACAAAGCTCGTTAAATGCGAAACGCTAAATACAATTTGTCTCGCATAAATGCACGGGGATTTAACTTGCTGGGAGATTTTGAGGGAATTTAAACGTATAAAAAAGGGGACAGTAAATTTCCTTCTTATATACTGTTTATTCACTGACACACTTCTAGAGTGTCCCGCAAGCTTCCCCTAAATTCGACTATGCATACATCTCGCATTCAACATAAATACAGACTAAGAATCAGATAACGTGTTGAAACGTTGGGGCAAATAACACGTTGCATTCCTTTTCACTTCATTTAGATATGTAAGAGAGCTCTCTCTGCAAAACTTTCCTACATTTTTTTTACAACTTTTCGAAATGTTTTTAATGTTTTACAAACTTTACTTATTTGTTTATCACATGATACATTTCATTAAAATTTTGCTGCAAAATTCTTGTCTTCTTCGTAATTCGATAAAAAGTATTTTAAAAACTTTTGAGATAATTATGTTTGAAAATTTTGAAAAAAACATTTTCGGGAAAAATTATATGTACACTGAGACAAAAAAACTGTTAACTGAACTAAATACGTTTAGTTGCATATGAATTACTTAGTTCAAATGTAATTTATTTGAGTCAAATACACGGTAGTAATTCGAATGAATATCTGTAGTTATGTGTATATCTGTTAAATGACATTTCTTTGAATTAACAAATGTTTGCTTGACAGCCCGTGACCACCGCATTTAGTTGAATGAACTAATATTTTTTTAAGTCAACAAATTTTTTTTCTCAGTGTAGGAATAAATTTAAAGAAAAAATTGTCTAAACGAGGATAAATCATGGTAAAATCAATAGAAAAAAGAAAAATGAAGAAGATAAAAAGTGGTATAATATAAATGAGGTTCTATTCTCTTGTTTTGCTAACAGTCAAACAATAGTATATTATATTAACTGAATCTAAAATGTATCTTTGTACGGTAGCTAAATCCTGGGTCAGCAATTCTTTTTTTAAAGTTGCTATAGAATGGAAAAGTAGGGGAAATACCAGAGAAAAGATCTCTTGAAAATATTTTAAAAGACTTAGTGTTGACTCTTTTTTTTCTCATTTTCTCGTCACACTTTCTCTTTTCTTCTGTTAAAAAGTCGATATGTATTATGAAAAGAAAAGAACGTATAAATCATTACTGATTTTCTTTGCTTACCTGTAGCTTTGAAAATCCTTATTCAAAACCTTTATACATACTATAACAATAATGTTTCGCTGTGGCACGTAAAAAACACAAAAGACTTTGATAGTCTTGTCGACGAAGCACATGTTTTCAGATTAGGTACGCGACTAGCGATCGGTGGATTATCGGCTAGATAGGCGAAAGTTGCTGAATACATACCGGTCTCTTAAAGCGTTTTTATTTCATATTTTACATTTTTACTTCATATAAGGTACAGTCAAGACGATGCTACAAATGTTTTGAAGCATCTTTTGATTAGTCAATTTGGAAAATTCTTTGTTCTGATTGATTTAAATGCTTCGAAGCATTTGTAGTGTCTGATTGACCATAACCATAAGCAACATTTAATGACAAAAATAAAAAGTAAATGTACTGTAAGTAAATATTTCATTGCAAATTTTCAAACAAATATTTAATAAAAGTTAGTAATTTTTTTCTCAGAGTGTATACATTTGGCAACTCTCCCCTATAAACTCTCCTGACATCTTGTAATTCTTGAAAGTTCAAGGGCTAAATTTTCTTCTGATAGACACATTAGGATCGATCTTTTCGATCTTTTTTTTATTATATCATTTGATAGTAAAATCTAATAATATGAAATTAAATTTCAAGCAATAATGACGTTAAATGATCGCACGTGAAATTGAAAGATCATCATAAATATGGTCATTAATTAACCTGCGGTTTTTAATTAGATTCAATTAGACGTAGAAAGAGAGGGGAGAGGGAGTGCTATGGCTGCCAATGATGCGTTTAGACCAAGATAGATGGATTTGGGTCACGTGTACGAACCGTTGCGAACGAGACGTCTTTGGCACGACAATGCTTAGCAGCTGTAACAGATTTGCGAATACGGTATTGTTTATCTCATTAGGAATACGTTGACTGCGCGAAGAAGCGTCATTACCAGCGCGGGACAATAAACTCATACAGAGATACAACCATGTATCACCTCTGCATTGTTTCTCCCTTTAACGTTTCGCCCTGCGAATTCAACCCTGCGCATTTTATCCGTGTAACCTATCGGTTTTTTGACTTACGAGCACGAAAAGTTCTCGAACGTTGTAAAGATGGCTAGTTAACGGACGCTAATAATTTTACGAAGAAAATCGCGAGAAAAGTATTTTTATAAATATTTCTATAATCGCACGAAATTTAATATAATAATATAATAATTTTACATCACATATATTAATTGTAGAGTATTAAAATTTACGAATAATAATTTCAAGTATTGCGATTCTTTATATTCGTTTCGGATCTTCTCTCGATATGTATACGACGAGAATCTATTTTTTTTTTCTTCGACTTGTCTGAAACAATTACACAAAATATCGCTGATTAAAGTTGAATGTTAGCGCCGTACGTTATCATACAACTTTGACGCAAGATTCTACGTGGTCTTTTCAAAAAGCGGGGGAAACGTTTCGGGAAAACGTTCTCGTGCGCGGCCACAATTTCAGACGACCGCAATAAATTCTACTGTCGCCTCGTACTGATTTCGAAGCATGCGGCTTCTGTTTCTGTCCCCCAGAGAGAAAATCGAAAGAGGAAATTTCCTCTCTCTTTTTGCTATCCCTGTCCTAGGAATGCGAAAATCGGAAAGGGAAATTTTTTTTTCTACCTGAAATGAAAAGACCTGCCTTCTGCTGCCCTCCCTTTATCCTTCTATCTATTTCTGTTGTCCGGCTATGTGCGAATTCGGCGAAACGGTTCTCTCAGGCAGGAGTCGAAACCGGAGAGAAAAGAGGGGGTGAACTGAGAAAGAATGAACGCGAGTGAGAAGGAAGTCGAGGAAAAGGCAGCGTAGCGAGGGGGCGAAAAATATGCGATCGGCGACGCTCCGTCCGCTGACAAGAGAGACCTGACGCCAGATTTTTCCAGCAAGGGCACCGTGGAATGGATGTGGGTATAATGGAGGCGAGCACCGTGCCTTCGGTGCCTTCGATGCGTGATAAAAACTGCCGATAGCGTGGACGAGAGGAGAGGCAGGCGGATGGTAGAATGGAGGAAAAAAAGGAGAAAGAAAGAAAAGGGAAGAGAGAAAGACAGAGAGAGAGAGGGAGAGAGAGAAAGGGATCGGATGAAACGACGAGCTCGCTGTTGGAAAGACTCGGAACGCGAGACGAGGGGTTTTGATACGCGTTATTGAGTGCGCGCGAATTAAAGTTTCTTCGGCAACCTCCGTCTTCTTCGTCACGCAACGCGTGAACGTCGAAATCGCGCGTCTCTTCGCCTCGCGTTTCGCGAAATTATCGACCGTATCTTTCTCTCTCCCTTCCTCCCCTCTCTCTCTCTCTCTCTCTCTCTCTCTCTCTCTCTCTCTCTCTCTCTCTCTTTCTTTCTTTCTCTCTTTCTTTCTCGCTTTCTTTCTCTCTGTTTCTCAGAGCGGTGCTGTAGCGTCGAGAAAATATCACGAAATATTAATCTCCGCAGCGTATCGCGAAGACCAGAGGCAAAGCGTACATGCTGAGTTACATGTGTATCTTAGGTGTGTTTGTCTTAAAATATTTTAATTTATAAAGTGTTGTGGTATGTTAGAGTTAATAATTAGAACGATTTTCGGATTCGAAAAGATATTTTATAAACAATGTATGTTTATTCTAGATGATATCGTTTCCAAATTTTGAAAATTATTCCTCTTCTTTTCAAAACTGTATATCTTTTTTTTACTTGCATAAATCAATTCCCTTAATTAATATAAAATTATTGAGCTACTTGACCTAGATATTATAAGCTGCTTGCAAAAAATCTAAATTGTACGTTTCTCACAAAACATGAATAGAAAAAATATATTTATGTATCACATACCATCATGTCCTTACGTCACGGTTCACCCTAAAATCATCTATTCTATTCATTGTCAGATTAAATCATTATCAGGTGCACCATTGTGTATGGTACTGATCACTAAGAAATGAGCAAGGCGAGCAGTCGATCGAAGTCGAGAGCACTCAATTTTGACGACCTAGTTAGTGTTCCTCAACATTTAAAAAAAAAACTCCGCTCATTAACATTTTTTTTTTTTACTTTTAATTGAATCGTCGTGAATTCTATATTCGTATGCATGTACGTTAATAGTTAAAAACTATTTCTATTATAGTAATAGATGTAAAATTATAGATATTAATAAGTAATTTACTTTAGAATTTATAAAAGCATTTATATGTGGATATAATTTCTATATTATACATGTGTAGTTTTTTAATAATTCAGATTTACTAAAATTTCTTACGAAAAAAACGTCTTTCTACAAGCGACTATCGCTCTATCAACGCGAATATTTCGTATCGTGCATGCATAGGAAGACGGCAACCTCCATTCACGCTGCGCTGCGTCGCGCCGCATCGCGCCGCGGCGCGGCGTCAGTTTGGTCCGTTGGCTTTAATTTCGTTAATCAGGACGCGTCTCGATCGAACGAGCTTCGTGAGGCGAAATGAAAGGAGAAAGGCATTCTCTCCCTAATCGCCATCCGCGCGAAAAGTCACGAAACTCAACGGAAAAGAATGAAGGCTCCGCTTCTCAAGAAGGAAGCGGTGCGTATATACGTCGTTTCATTTTAATGGAAACAGGAATCTCAAAATAAAACTTAACTTAATTTATAAAAAATTGTGTACAAATTAAACAAACTATCACATAAGTTAATAAAATTTCTTTATAAATTATTAGAATTATTTGTGATTTTATTTGTGTTCCACATGGTTGAATATGTTTATTTAACAGTTTCTATTAAAAATTTGTAAGTTTATACACATTATATTACAACCACAGACATTTTATACTTAAAGATGCCTTCCAGTTTAAATTATTACTTTCTTGACACTTGAATAAGAAATGTGCATGTTTTATCTCATTGTTTCGAATCCGTTTATTTTAAACGCGAGTAATTATGACGTAACAAATATTTTTGAAAAATGGCTGAATTAAACACGTAGTCATAAAATAATAAACAATCATAATTGCTAAAATCTCGGGCATTAGAAGAAACCAGTCTTTATCTAAATTAAATTTCCAGTTGAGTTTCAACAATTTTTAGAAATGGTAGATATTTTGAAAGGGATTATCTTTAACAGTTTAACTTAATAATTTAGCCTTGACATTCATAAAAAACACAATAAGAAATTTGTTATTGGCCAGATCAAATGGCTAGATCGTCGGATAAGTTTGTCCTGATAGCAAAACACATGGAGTACTGAGATATTTAATTAGCAGCTTAACCGGAAACTTGCATGAATCTTTCCGTTGAATATCGAATTTGGACATCGAAGTGATCGAAGTCCAATTTGGAGATTTACATTTTCGTATTTAACGAACTCATGAAATCACCGCCGCGCGGCTCCACGAAGCCGATCGAACGGAGCCGTTTATTCTGAGAATGGCATTAATCCAACGTTGAAACATTGTACGCGACGATTTACACAGTCTAGATGAAATACAACCACGACGTATCTATTTTAACAGTGTCTCAATGATACCTCTTCTCCTAAACGTCGCGCTAGCTTAACCAATAAGAAACGAAGATCACTAGGGATGACTTGAACCGCATTCCATCTAAGTTTATCAAATCCACAATGATCAGAGCTCAATATTGCGGACTACACTCACTTTTATCTATGCCGCCGATACACAGGACGATTTTAATTGAAGTGAATTATAATTTTAACTTAAGTTAGAAAAAAAGAATAATAAATTATCACTTAAATCCATTGGACATCAATGATATTGAAGATGTAAATATTCAGATTTTCCTTCTATTGATTTTGATTCTTTTACAATTCCGACTAATCAATTAATAAATAATGAAGTTCGACTTCTAAATGTTGATAATCGATGCATTTTACCTTTTAATTATCCTATTCGAATTTTAACGACACATCTATAGACATTACGAAGGAGAATCTTTCACTATTCATCTATCATTCTGATTATATTTTATCAAACAATGCATCGATGCACTTGTAAAATGCAATTGCACTTTTTTTAAATAGACTTACATATTTTTTTAATATAACTCGATTTTTATAAAAATATTAGGGTCAGGTAATCGGAAGGTCAATACTTTGTCACTATATATTTTATATCGTAAGATTACATAATAACATTGAGTGATCGATCGTGGTATTCTAAACATTTATATGAACAATAATGCGATAAATATTTGAAGGAAAATAGAAATAAGATGTAACCCAATTTTAAAATAATAAGTAAATAAGAATGGAGTAAAATGGAATAAAATTATAACTAAACTAAAACTTGTATTTTTTTTTGTTTATATCTTCCAATTTAAAAAAGAAAATGTAATGTAAAATTAGAAATTTCGTTTGATCTACGTCTCTCTAAACCATCGGGCTGCAAGAAGCGACTGTATTTACCGCTGCGAGTCACTTTCACCAAAAAAAAAAAAGAAAAAAAAAGAAAAAAAAACCCGTTTTCATCTTCCAAATCGCGGCACGCGAATGTACGACGAATAGAAATCGCGAGCGTAATCTTGCGTCGCTGCCTCTAATCGCGATTACGTCACGCGCATGACGCGAGGAGAGCTAGCGAGCGCGACCAGGCACGTCGCGTCGCGCTACGAACGGACGAAGCGCGGTTTTAATGTACCGTCGTTTCGCAAGCGGAAAGATCGGAGCGTCACGGCTTAACCTTACCCATTAACATATCGGGACCGACCCCGCGAGTCTCCCCACACGCCGAAAGGACGCGAGTTTCTCGCGTCGTTTCGAGGCCTTTCGCGGTCGCGCCGCGCGCTGCCCACGTCGTCGTCGCCACAGAAATGCCGACCCGCTCCTCGATCCCGCACATAAATCTAACTGACAACAGCTCGAAATACCACGCTCTCCGTTATCTTTAAATTTCAACATGCGAATTTAAAAGCTAAATCGGGAAGAAACATTAAATTTATTTTAGCAAAGAGAAATTGAAATCTCTCTCGGCACACACGAAAAGGAGAAGCTCCTTGCATTTGCATTCAGATCGCATTCGCGAATATACACTCTATTCGATACATTTAGCCTTTGTTTACGCAAGACTGATGATCACTCGATCAGTTGAATTTCTCGCGGCTAGGAGATACGATCGCCGATTGATTTTACGCGTCTTTCCGGCATTAGCAAGCGAGTAGTAGCGAGAGTAATTAGAGCCAACCTTAATTCCGTATAAATATTGTACGCTTAATGCACCGTTGACCAAGAATTATCTACGCGGCCTGTTTGGCCACTCAGGGCTAAGCGGCTTACTGTTCGTCAAATTTTGCGTTACTTGCCGGATGCTACTTGCTATCGCGCAACGCAACGTGTAGTATAAACTCGAGACAAGCCGCGGAAACGTCTCAGGAAAATGGAAAGAGAAGGAGAGAGGAAAGAGAGGTTTGAATTCGGTCAAATACAAATAGTTTTTACGTATCTTTTGCCGTTAATTTTTTTTTAATGCGACTAGGGAAGTTTGCATGTCGAGAATAAAACCAAAAAAGGAAGACTTTTTTTCTTATTTTCGCTTTTTATTACATATTACACTGAGAGAACTCGTTTGGTAGTATAGTGATCAAATGAATTTTATAGTTACTGGTAAAAACTTTGTTACATTTAACAAAAAAAACCAAAAACTTTTTGTAATTTGTTGTATGAAAATAATTATTTGGTTAAGATTACAAAATGTTTGGTCAAAACAACTGTATATTTAGTAACTATCACTATAAAATTCATTTGATCACTAATCAACCAAACTTTGGTTGATTTTACAAAACATTTCTCTCAGTGTATAGACTTAGATGCACACTCAGTCACTCTTACATAATTAACAATAAGAGAAAATGTTAATTATGTGACAATTGTAAAACTAATAAGATAGTACAAAATAAATAAATAAATAATACAAAAATGAACGAGTGTAAGATATGGATGAAATGTAGTTGGAATTTTTTGTAAACCGAGTCCCTCTCGATGAAAAAAAAAAGAATAAATGTAAATATATTCTAAAAAAACGAATATTGAGAAAGAAGATAACAATTTTGTTTTTGAAAAGTAGAATCTCTTATCACATTTTGTTTTCCAAATACATTCTGAGCGAGCTGTTATCAAATGATAGTAATCGAAATGCGCATTTCAGTAGAAAGTAAATAAAGGTCACGTCGTGACGAAAATATGTCGAGATAGAGATAGCTATTAATGCTCCTAGTCTCAGACTCAATTAATGTCAATTAATACGCTGGGGCTACTCGCTAACCGCCGACTAAGCCACTTGCAATTTCAATTAGCGCACCCCTAATTAGACTTTTAGTCTTCTTGCGGGATGACGCAAATAGATTAGAACACGACATCGCGTAATAATTCCAAGATCTTTTGGAAATTAGCCGAACGCGTAATCGATTCCGTTTGCTCCCCATATATCGACGAATCTGAAATTCTTTGTAGCTGCGAGTAACGAACCGACGAAACGGCGGGCGATGTGAGAGGAAAAGGTCGCGTTCCAGCGAAATAAATCATCAAAGGTATGTATCTCGTCAAAGCTCGAGTTGACCGTTTAGAATCGGTCGCAGCTGCCCGTGCGCCGTGCCGCGCGTCAAGTTCCAGCGAAAATCGTGAACGTGCATAATTCCGGTCGAAATTACGGAACTACGCGACCGTGTAGTTACACTCTAAATTTATTTACAACTATTCGCAAGGCCCCGCACGAACCCAGTTGACAAGATCAACAAAGAATTGCGGAACATATTGATCTTTCCTCTCTCTCTCTCTCTCTCGCTTCCAATCAGCTTTATTACAGCGCGGTTGATTGATCCCTAACGACGAAGAGGAAACGGATATTTTTTTTACTCGGCGCAAGAGGGTGTCGTATATGTACGTGATGCGTCGGGGTTTCGGAGATGTTCGATAAACGAAGTTAAGCGGATAAAGAAAAGAGAATATAACGTATTCTATATATTCGCCATCGGGCGAACGCGAACGTAAC
>QKQZ01016110.1:0-32733 GCA_003595255.1 Solenopsis fugax | reverse complement strand
GGTTGGTCTGCTGACTCGCTAAAGCGTTCACTTGGCGCGAGTCGCGACCGCGCCTCTTAATAATACATGTTCGTATAACATTTTTCTCTATCTACATATTAGGCTTTTCATTTTTCATACTTTTAAAGGTGTATCGTGCATAGGTAAAGTTTTGATAGTATATGGTAAAAACTGTGACTCTCTCTTTTCATACAACCTGGTTGGACTTTGACGGTTTGAGCGGTGCGCAATCCCCTAAATTTATAATCTTATGAAGTCTGTAACACTTTGTTCATATATATATATATATATATATATCTCTCTCTCTCTCTCTCTCTCTGCCTCCTCTATGAGACTATTTCTATGTTCAGTCGACTATAGAAATTTCAGGAAAAGCTTTGGAGACGAGAAAGTTTGCACGAACTTTTTGTATCTGAGTCCTCGATCTCGTCCATCTCAGAATGTTCACATTGTTAGGGAAATATAACAAGAATACACGATTTATTAGGTATTCTAATGAATATTACCAATTTTTCGTTAAATTCAAGTTTTTTTAAAGTTATTTTAGAAGAAAGTAATACAAAACTTTCAATCAAAGTATTCGCCGTTGCTTTCTATAATTTTCAGTTGTCTTGCAGACAACATATGAATTCAATCTCAGAAAAGTGATGTATCTTTGAAATTGAAAGTTCGTTAAAAAACCGTTTAAATGAAAAAAATGCCTAAAAATGTAAAAATTACTTTTTTCATTAAAGAATTTTTTTCTAATTAACCGATTTTAAATCTTCAAAAAAGGTTTAAAGGAGACGTTTTGGGTTATAAGAAAAAAAATCCTTGTTGCGATCTCTTAAAAAGTATTATTATTTTGTTATATGAATATCGACAAATGTCAAAAATTGAAAAATAGAAAAAACAATGAAAAGCGATTACAAATTTGTTTTTTTAAATTTTTTATTATTTTTATTTTTATATTGCCGCATACAAAAATATTGTATTTAAAGCAATATAACTATACTATTGAATTTACCCATAAAATTTGAAGAATAGCATAAATTAATTTGTAAGACTTTGAAACCTTTAAAATATGTAATTATACGTGAAATATATTAATTCTAACGAACTTGACTTACCTACACGAAACGCTAACACAAACAATCAAGTGGGGTTCAAATGCACCCCAAGCGGAATTTTAACGAGTATAACTTGGCAACTAGCGATGCACTAGTGCGATAGCGCCTGACCCCACTCTCAGAAAGTGAAAGTGAATTATGTCCCGAGCCGAAAATTCCAGCTCAATAGCGTAATTTGAAAATTCTCTTGGGGTACAAATGCATCCCACATAAACCATTCTAGGATTAAATTTAATAAATGTTTTTTTAATATAGAGAAATCTTGTAATAATTTGTCAAACTTCTTTGACTATAGAAATCGTTGCAATTTTTCTCCGGACTCAGGAATTGATGTCTGTGCCGATGAAAAATAAAAAGAAAACATTGTGATCATCATTTTTACTTAAGTTTGGAGAATTTCCATAAGTTTTTTCTTATGTTAATACGGTTCTGTGATTGCTTTATGATAGCTTAAAAATACTAATTTTAGGACAGTCTTAAATATAACAACGAACTATAAACATCAGTTAAAAAATGAAGATTGAAAATACGAAAATTATATAATAAAAATTACATAATAAATATTGTTATATAATAAATACATAGTCCAAAATATAAAAACTATCGATAAAAGTAACTATTAAATTTATTATTGTTATTAAAAATATATAACTGCGTTACTGTTACAACAAAAAAAAGTATAACGGTAACGGCGTTATAAGTAACATCCCAAGTAAAAATTTTCATGCATGATCGTATATAATCATGCATAAAACGATGATGTATGATTATGCATTGTCTCAGTATGATCTGTTCATGCATGATTATACAAGATTGCATATGATCGTGTATAATTGTATGTTTACCCGATGAGAACAGGTAAGTGGAATCCACGTTTTTTTTGGGTGGATCATCCAAATGAAATCTATGTGAGCAAAACAATATTTTTGTAACATTTTAAAAAACATTTTTCGCAATAAAAAAAATTCTTTTCTCAGAAATTTTTTTCGGAAATTCCCAAGCGGTCACTCATCCAAGTCGTGAGTCGTGACCCCAGTGAACGATGCTTAATCTCTGCGACTGTTGCGAACTGGATCCTTCGAGATAATCTGTGAACACTTTGTGCTGATACGTGTATATAACTGACAGATCAGGTCAATGTTATAGAAAAGATGAAACATGTATAATTAAAACATTATTTATATAATATAAACATATATAAAATTAGTTTTTTACTATTTTCACAAATGCGGAATAGCATCTAGAATAACTTTTCTGTTATTCGTAAATTAGAATGCAACTAAAAATGTCAATATAATACAATAATTAAGTAAAATGTGAAAACATTTTTATTAAAAAAACAATAAAAAAGCATTTTAGAAAACTTGGGATGTAGATCGAGGTTTCTTCTCTCATGGACCTATTTCGTCTATCGATAATATTTATGTTTCTTAACAGTATTGTGTTCAAGAAAAAAATCTTGGACTTCAAAATAAAAAAATGAAAATTTGTATGTGATTATATACGATCAAATACGATCAGATAGGAAATTAGACAGGATCATATCTGGTGTCATTTCTGATACATATAACATATTATACATAATCATACATAACTTCATTAGTCTGTATGATCAGACCTGAAAATTTTTACTCGCGGGACGTTACCCCCATATTCTTCTGATAGTCTCATATTCTCAGTTTGAGAATTAATAAAGAATTTACTTTTTGACTTAGCTCCCTTTACTTAGCTCTTTTTGTGACCGTTTTTCAATACTTAATTTGAATTTGATTATTTCTAGTGTGTTTTATTATTATTATTATTATTATTATTATCATTAGCTTGTTGAAATCTATTATATCACCAGTTATTATGTCATCAATTACAGTTCTGTTTTCTAAAAAAAAAAGAATTTGTTACTATAATTCCTTATCAACTATAATTCTATCTAAAGTCTCACGTACAATTCTAACTGTATCGGCATTGATCCATCTGACTAGTGACACTTCTTCGGCTGAAAGAGTACATAGATATTTTTAAGTCGCGGAGAGAGCGCACGCTGGATTAGAAGGGACGTTGCGAGGGATCGACGTCGCAAAGAAGTACGCTGGGGCGGAAGAGATTTGTGGCGAGGGCATAGATTTTACTGGCGCGAGCAAGCATCGTATTCATCCCCCTTTCGAAACCCTACGACCGCCCGCTTTGCTGTGAGAAAAAGTTATCATGCTGAGAAACCGGAAAACAAACCATTCGCAAAAAGCTTTGTTCGGAATTGCAAAAGCCCGCAAGTTTTGTGATCGACAATATCAAATCAAAGTTCATGGAAATTCTTTTTCAATTTAAATTAAATGCTTTTGTTAAAGCTTGCACAATTAGTAGGGATCACATCGAGTATTTGTTATCACTAAATTTTCGAAGTTTATACTCAGAAAAACACAATTTATAATTTAAATTATTATCTTACGTTATCTGTTATTTTATTAAAAATATATATATTAATATATATCTTCAATTTTATTACAAATTTTTCTTTAGTTTATTACTATGCGCATATTTCTATTTTATTATTTTGAAAATTTGATGAGTATAATATTAATATAACATAATTCACATTTTTGAAATTATTGATGATCCCTTTTTTTCCTTTCTAAAAAAGCATGTAAAGAATATATCGAATATATCGAAGTTATTGTTGTCGATTTTTTGCGATATCGATTGGTTCTCTCGCTGTGCTAATTTCGTGAGCGGCTATCATTGCGGAGATCACGTATTTTGATTATGTGTATTGAGGGATTGATAGTGTAAAAATAAATTTGTAATTTGTATGAAATTATGTAATATCAAAAGCTCTGTAATGCGCGCCTGTTTTGTCTAGTTTTAAAAAACTGTATTTGAAATTTATCACAAACGTAAATAAAGTCTTTAATTCCTTGTTGGGAGGAAACCTTTGATAGCAGGTGTAAGAATCATTACTGACTTTAGAGTCGCGACAACGGCTTTATACTGGGCAGTATCATGAAACTGCGTGGAATCAGGTGGTTTCCAGAAGGTTGAACAGATCGACCGAGCGCGAAAAGCATTTACGATCCAGCATTTCCACTCTCCAGACACGAAAGAAACTCTCTACTTGCCCCACCGCCGGAAGAAAAAGCTTTTATTGTCACCCCATTCGCGAAACGTGCAACGATATATACTAACCGAAACGCATAACTCATTTTACAGTAATCTAACCTTTCTGTTTTAAGCAAATTTTAATTTAAATGTCTCACGTGATGAATTACATTTCACATTTCATTTAATCGTCTTACTTTAAAAAATAAGTATAAGATATAAAATTCATTCTAAATAATAGTATGATAAAAGTATGTTGTTTACCCATAGGCAAAATATCATTTCAATAATGTTATTAGAACGATATTTAACAACATGTAACATTTTAGAACATATAGTTCGTAGCTTTATATACAACACCATTATAAACAAATTTTGACACACATCTAAAGGTTGCAATAATATTTAAATGAAAATAATATTATGTTACATATGATATTGCATTAATATTTTTCAAACGTTTTTATAAATTATTTTTTCTATGAAGAAAAAGTAATTGAAGTATTTGAAGAACTTTCAGATTAATGGGATTCTTTTTTTCATTAAAAAAATATTTATTTTAATATTGTAAAAAATGTTTATTTAACATTAAATAAAATAAAAATGTTCTCTAAAACAAAAAAGTATTCGGGAATCTTTTTTTCACAGAAATTTTTTTCGGAAATTTTCAAGCGATCCAGGTCAGAATTGCTATCAATCTTGTTTGACTTCTGTAGAATAAAAAATGATACTCAAGTGATGAACACTTTATGCTAATACACACACACACACACGGACGCACGCACGCACACACACACATACACAGTCGCCAATACCAGCACTCTATTTCGTTCATGGATATTTCTTAAACAAAAGCTAAAAATGAAATTTTAAAAACATAAGTACAAACCAGAAAATGTCTTTTATCAGATGCCGTTTTTATAATACTACTTCGTATTTTGTAATAATTAAAGTTTTTGCACCATAATTCAAAAAGAGCACCTGAGAAATTAAATTCTAAAACTGGCACTCTAGATAGTAATAGCAGAATTCAAATAAAGTCTCATACGGAAGGAATTAAATGTAAAATAAATTGATAAACTTATTACAATACAATTTGACGACTAAATACGAGCAAATAATAAATTTCAGCGGTTATCTGGTTAAAATATTTATTTATTGTGAAGTGATATTGTGAAACATTGTGTACGTTTTGACTACACAGAGTCTTCATCAGCGTCTTACAATATTTTAGTAATAGTGAATCATGGTTTTGACAAAAATCGCGAATATATTACTATATTTCTTTCTCTCTTTCTTTTTCTTCTCTCCATTTTATCCGCCTGAATCCATTTTAGTCCGAAATCCAAATCTTTCCAATACTTTCACTAGAGAAACGACTTTCCTCTATATATCACTGATAGATCAGTTCCATATATGTTGTTGAAATGATAAAACATATGTAGGGGAGAGTGGGGTAAGTCGGACGTATTTGCAATTTTTGCTTTGTATAAGGCGCGAATAAAATCCGATCGTAAAACCGAAGGTGCCATTGGAAAGATAATTTAATTCTTTTCATTTTTGTTTCAGACCATTTATCTCTCACTTGTGTTGAACAATAATGGAAAATGTAAAATCGTTCTTTCCAGTCCGATTTGGAACCACTGGTTTCAAATCGGACCACCCCTTGTTCCAAATCAAACATTCCTATTTTTATCGACTTTTAGATAAAATTTTAAAAAATTTTAATGTATTCTTTAAATATTGAGTAAAAACGAGCAATTTGACAATCAAAAATAAAAATTTTATTTAAAAAAAGTTAGTAACAGTTTATATAATTAGACATCATGTTATGATATTATATAATTAGAGTTATTATACATATAATTAGAGTTGAATTATTACATAATTAGAGTTGAAATCAATAAAATTCAATTATTCCAAGTCTGATGACTCATAGAGGAAAAGAGAGTAATGTGGAACCCATTTTCTCATTTTATTGAATAACTTTCTTTATAATCAATACTTTATATTGAAACTTGAACGATTATATTCGTCAAAGTGTTGTTAAACTGATTCTAGACACAAAATAATGAAATATTACTTAGAACGTGATTTGAAAATTGTGACATACTGCATAATCGGTGGAAGAACAAAAGTGGTGATATGACTAGCCCAAAAATAATATTAAAAAATCGGTTTAGTTTAAAAAAACACAGTATTTTATTACAAAATTATATATTTTTAATTTTCCATCGTTTAGAATTTCTTTGATTTAGAATTTTCCTGCGTTCAAAGACTTTAGAGATATCATTGGAAATATCATTTCATCCTTATTTAACATTAAACAACAAACATAAAATGTTATCTTTAATGTTTCTGAACAGTGCCCTTTAGAGTAATAATCGATTTATCGAAGGAATATTTTGATACCACAATTAGAATATATATTAACAAAATCCTATGTTATTGTTTAATTCTGCATAATTCGACATGTGTATATACAGTCAAATAAAATTAAATAATAAAAAAAACTCGTGTGTACATACATTTGTATGATAATATGCTGAAGTTTAAAAACAATGAGAAAGTATGTGTAATTAAGTGCTAAAATATACCTTAAAAGAATTTAGAAGTGCTTAAAAGTAAAAATGCCTTATAACAATTGTTAACTATTATGTATTGGCACATTAGCGCTACTAAAAAACAGTGGGCTATTAATTGAACAATTTCATAAACAATTGTTAAAATTCGTCACCTAATAACGGAGATAATGGCGGTAGCTGTAATGTCCATAGTAACCTCGTAATACCCTTTTCTTCTCTAATATTTTAATATAATAATTTAACGTTTCGAGGACCACATTTGATCGTCTGATCATCAGTGCTACGATCAGGATGCAATTCCGAATTAAAAGTCCAATTTGGACACGAATCCTTTCGAACTTTGAAACAAATTTTATAATAAACCGCAAAAATAATCACAAAGTGCTTGATATTTTTGAATTCTTCACTCTTTAATTATTTTAAATCAATTACCTTTCAAAATTTTAACACCTTTTAAATAATGATTTACAAGGATTTTCGTTTTTAAAAAAATTTCGCACAATAGCTGAAAATACATATTCGCGTCTAGTCTATGAACATTATGACAGAGAATGTCAAACTGCTGTCACACATGTTTGGTGTCTCATATTATAATATAAGGACTTTACATTGTAAATGGCACGCAAATCTGTTTAACCATATTCATTTATATTAAAAAGATCCTATTTAGAATATGGTCCGATTTAGTCCACTCTCCTCTAATTAATATTTTTTTATAAATATTAATGATGGAGGTTTGGAAGGCAATAGGACACAACGAGAGAATATGCGCGAGTATTTTATGCTGTTCAACTTATTTATTTTATACGAAGGTAAACTCAGTAGATGTACGTGCGTGTGTCACGGCGTCTCACGACAAGATGAAGAAGCCGGAAGGCGGGGGCCGGCCGGATGGCTAGCGCCACGCTCGGTACCACCGAGATCAAGAGACTGTCATTGCGAGTCGCTTAGAAAGAGAGAGAGAGCGAATATCGTTCGCCAATAATTAATATATAAAGTTATGATTTTTTACTGATTTTTACAAATGCGGAATAGCATCTAAAATAACTTTCTGATTAAATAAGAAAAACACAATCAGAAAGAAAAAACCAATAAAATACAATAATTAACCCTTAAAAACATATTGAAAATTCCCCTAAAATTTTGATCGCTTACTGTGTGAAGACGGAATGAGAAAGAAGATTCGGGTTAGGTGAAAAAACAGCTTGAAGTCTCCTCTATCGATTGCTATGATTGAGCAACTTCATTGCTCAACTAAAATAAAATGGCACAAAAATAAAGTTTTTTCGGGAAGGTCTCCCAGACCCACTTATGTGTTTAAGGGTTAAATTTATAAAAAAAATTATTGGTTTATTTTAAATCGTTATTGCAAATAAGGGATTACTGTAAAATATACGTTAATTTAATGTTGAGTAAGTATTAGATAAATATTTCTTTAAATCATTATTTTAAATGAGTATTAAATGTAAAATAGATATTAAATTAATATTAAATAAATGTTAACTAAATGTTTCTTTCAAATTGTTATTTCAAAAAACTGATTAATATAAAATAAATATTAATATTGAATAACGTTAAAAATAAATATTTCTTTCCCCTTCGAGAACAAAAAAAAGGAGGCTAACATCAAGATGCAAGTTAGCATCGCCAATTATTATTAAATTATTTCTAATTTAATAAATGTGATATTACCTGTTCATGTTCAACTTATAGCTGTGTTATGACCGGAAAAGTAATTCGACGCGCAGTCGATTGAATTTGAAAAAAGGTATATAAAAATCACACAAGTAAAATTTATAAAAAAAAGCACTAAGATCTAGCTTGACCGTAGAAGGCGTTTTTATTTCAATTTGTATAAATTAATTAATATAAAGTAACTATATGCATAATATAAAACAAATATTATTTTTACAATGAAACTGTACAAGATATAATTATTAAAAAAAGTTTAAAAAATATTTAAAAAAGATTGTCTGATCATTGGCAACATGTAACGTTTTAGAATATGTTTGTTGCAATATTGATTATCAATATTGAAAATCAACAATTAATTTTGCAGTTATTTATCTGCTTTCTGATTATTACAATATTATAAATAAATCATAATTAGAAAATTTCATAAAGATAGAAAATGTCATTTATCGTCATTTTATTTCCATAACATATATTTTAAAGTAGTACAGGAATATTACAACAACACAAAATTCTTATTATGTCATCATTAAATGAAACAAAATGAAATATTTTTAAACTTTTGCAGATAGTTGAACTTATCTCGATAATTTGGTAATATCAGTAAATTATCATTAAAAATATTAAAATAGAGTCATCTGATGGAGGTTGTTAATGAAATATTCGCGCATAATAGAATATTAGATATTATAAATTAGGATTAGAATTTGAAAATTATATTTAAAAAAATCGAATTATGAATACGACTTGTGATTAATGTCAAAGAAAATTTTAATTAAAAAAGTAATTTATTTACTCAAACAGCACACAAACACGTTTGATCATATCAAATCGTCGTAGCAATTACCAAATGTGCCCTTTTCGCTCGAAATTACGTTATTTATTTCTACTAGTGAAAATTATATAGCACGAAAGATTAATGCCGAGTTACATCTTGGATTGCTCTATACGAATAACGGAAAGAATTTTTTTCGATAAACTTGATCAAAATCAAAACAGTGAATATTTCAAATACAATAAATGTATATTTGTGCGCGCGCGCGCGCGCGCGTGTGTGTGTATGTGTGTGCGTGTTCGTGTGCGCGTGCGCGTGCGTATGCGTGTGTGCGTATGCTCGTGTGCGTGTGCAAATGAGAAGTTACACTCTACTATATATGTATATGTATGTGTGTGTGTGTGTGTGTGCGTGCGTGCGTGCGTGCGTGCGTGTGTGTTTGTGTGTGTACACATATATATATACATATATATACATATACATATATAGTAGAGTGTAACTTCTCATTTACCTGATAAGATAGAATTTCTGTATCATATAATTTCTAATACATGTACTCGTATATATATATATTATTTTAGTATCAAATTTTAGTATCATAGCTAGTCCTCAGTTTTCAATATCGCTATCAATATCAAAGTATTCCTAATATCCGTTTGTCCATGACATTCATTAATGTTCTCCCCCTCCAGAAATAGTGACAATGAGGGAGGAAAAGGAAAGGATGACAGAACTGTCCAGACCTAACAAACGTCCGCGACAGTGTCGGTCCATCTCTAGCGGACCGTTTCAGAATGTTCAGATGGTCACTGTGGTCCCTATCGTGACGACCACCGGCGGGATTGAGCATCTCTAGAATGAAACGATATCTACGCGCGCCTGCGCACTTCCGACATATTCAACCTCCCCTCTTTTTCTTCTCCCTTTCACAATATGCGAGGAAACCTTCGTCTCGCGCGGTCGGCAGTCGTTGGCGTCCCGGTGTCCGGTACACATTTTACGTATGTGTCGTGACGCCGCTGGCAGTGCATCGTCTACGAGCATATTACGGTGCGTCACTGTCGCCGTCGTCTTTACCGTTGTGTTACATATCGTGCCCAATAGTGCGTAACAAAAAGAGTGAGAGGCAGGAAGAACGCTGTGCTCCATTCAGTGCATTCAATTAGGTCGATGACGTATGGTGCTGGCTTCGAATCTTTTATCTGTTAGTTTCTGGAGTATAATCCACTAATCTTGATACCCACATAATTATTGATATAGTACATGTATTATACATGTATGTATCCAAATTTACACACACACACACACACACACACATATGAATATATGCACATATGTACATATATGCATGTATGTATGTATGTATATGTATATGTTTATGTGTGTGTATGTATATATGTATATAACCATTTTTGTGAACTATCGGTTGCAGATTGTTTATTATAACGTTTTGCCAATCACTTTAGAAAATGTACCTATGTGACATGATGACCATGAATCTTTTATTGTCAATAATGATCAATGAAAGAGTTTTAATAATTTAATTCCACTACTAAATTTCCACGGAAAGCAAGATAATATATTGAAGAAGAAAGACGAAAGAATAATTAGCGTGTTCCACAAGCTATTCATACAAAAAGAAAATTATTGAAATTATTATAAAATTGATTTTAGAAAAATTTAAAATTAATGTAGATTAATTCTATCTACCCATATTAGATAACGTGATATGATAAGATTGTAATAACAAACATGAAGCCCAGTCCAAACAAACAACATTTGCTCGAGTTTAACAATAATTCTAATAGATTTTTTTTATTTACACCATTACATTTATGAATATTCTGAAAAAGTTTATCTTCAGACAATAAGAAAAAATGGAAATACAGCAGAACTCCGTTTATTCGAATATCTAAGGGACAAAGAGAATTCCGATAATTGGCGTTCTGATAATAGAAGTTCACAAGCTTTCTCCTTTACCAGTACTATTCATTTCGATAGAAACTGATGTTCCAAAAACTGAAGTTGAACACGTGTCGAACTTTTATCATCCGAATTATACGAATAGTTCGGACAATGAGAGTTCAGTTGCGAGTTCGTATATTTGGAACCGAACATTTGTTTTTATAAGTGGATAGTAAACGGAGTTTTTTCTATTGTAGTACAAAATAATTAACTAAAATTGTTTTTATATTTATTTAAAAAACGTTGATAAATATTATACCTTTTCTGCTGTGAGTTATCAATCTATACACACATGCACACACATTTCATGCAATAAATATAAAAATAAACTTTGTGACATTAAGACATTAAGCCATATAAATAAATATACTTAAATAAACTTTGTAACATTAAGACGTATTCAATTAATTATTTTATTCTAAACAATTTGCTAAGAAACGATTAATATTTCCACTAAAAATAAAAAAATAAATATAAAAAACAAAACATTGATGAAAACGTTTACGATAATATATTCAATATATTTTTTTGCCTCTAAAGAGGGAAAGAGAGAGACTGGTAGTCTATTTACGTTAAAGTGCAATAGAATAAGAGTTTGCAAAGTTAATTAAAAAATTCGAATAAAGTGAAAAATACTTAAACATTTATACTGTGAATCTATATACTTCAATTATATTTCAGACTTATAAAATAGACTTTTAATATATTACAATTATTTCACTTTAGGAAACAGAATTTATATGTATAAAAATTTCGCATTTTTCGAGAAAATATCATATTTTTAACAGCTTTTGTATATGATGACATTGTTCATAAAATATGTATCTTTTACATAACATAAAGTTATATAAAATATTAATTTACGAGATTTTATTTTGATATGTTTTAAAATTTAAAATATTTCATGAAATATTAGCTATACTTATTATTTGAGTTTAATATTTTTTATATAAAAAATTATGAGATGGTTCTCTCTCTCCCTCTCTCTCAATTGATGTAAAGAAAACAATCATTTAAGAAAGAGTATAACAATTTGAAAGAGTATAGCAATTGTAGTAGTTCTTTGTACACTTAAGTATGTCTTTGATAAAAGAGGAAGCACTGTGTCATAAAGTAACTCAAGTCGATGGCACTCGACTACTTTGAAAAATGCGTCGTTATTGATTGCCATGATTTTCGCGGCGACGCGACGGGGGGGAAATTGCTACTGTCGTTTTCGCGAACATTACGGGCGGATCTCGCCACCGTCGCGCAGCGACGAGCGACTTCATTTTACTTTCGCTGCGTTGGGTTTCTTGATTGCGCATTCACTTTTATTGCTCGTCTATTTTTTCCGTGAAGACAGAAGCAATGTAATAATAAACCGACATGCGATTCATAGTCCCGGAAATACTACGAAGGTCGCGCGTCTCATTTACTTTCATTTCGCAACAAAAGCCAATCAGTTTCTTTTCTTTTTTTTTTCTTTCGTGAGTCTATTATTATACTTCAAGGTGCACAACCGATAAAGTACTTATCGCTATAATTAATAGTAATAATCCATTTTACCATACTCTTCATGAAAAGAGTTTGAATTAATATCATTACATATATATTTCTTTTTTTTTTCAAGAATTATATTCTCAAATATTTCCAAAATTTGAAATTTAATAATTGATTGTATATTAATTCAGTAATCTATTATTGCTTTATATTATTTATTTTATTTATTTTATACGAAAATAAATTGTAAACGATGGTATTGTAAAAAAATGAATTTAAATAATTTATTTGAGAAAAGATATTATTTTCAATCGTGATGTCTGCAATATTTCTGTTTTTAAATAGTATAATTGTGATTGTTGGAAATTTATTTGACGTGGAATTTATTCATCTATTAAATAAAACAACCGTTCGCATGAAGTATTGTGGAGCTATTAACATTAGATGGAAAGTTGTTTGATTTTTTATAGACTTATATGGATATTTTTTATTGGCATGGAAACTTTTTATTCAGAAAGTTTTTATATTAAAATGTTTCGAAAAAACGAGAAACTTATAATATAGGAGAGACGTTTTGTTTGAAATCTTTTGTTGAAGAAAATATAAATAAGTAATTAAGTGCTATTATAGTTTTACTCATTAAATAACGACATCGTGACTTTAATTTTTCTACTGTGTTATTATTTTTTAAATGCATTTTCACAGTAACAATATTTGCATTTGGAAACTATTATAATTTATATATATTTCATACTTATACGAATAGACACAAATGCATAGATATAGAACGTGCAGTAATTTTTTTAAAATTTAGATACTTATACTACAATAATTTATTGAAATTTAAATACTATGAAAGATTATTATTATGTAAAGGAAATTTTTATAAATTTAAAAATCTTTGAACGCACATTATTTGTCTTTCGCGAACATTTAATGAAAAAATTCAATGCAGTATATACAGGATGTTTTATAACATTATAACACATGGACATAACTTCAGAAATGAATTCAGAATACAAAAAGAACATAAAATAGTTGTTATACTATAAATCAATTCGACTCAGTTATTGAAACAAATCATTTTATCAATATTGTAACACGTGAAAAATATCATGTTTATAAGTTTTATTAAGTGAATTTTATTAGAATATGTTATTCATTTAATTTATATTATTTGTCAAAAATGTTTATTTTACGCTTTTAACCATGCTTTCAAATTGTTCTTTGTATCATAAAACGCTATCAATTCATTTACTTCAGTTCAATGAAATTTTGAATAAGCAATATAATTAGAAAAATAACATTTACCTTATAAAATAATATAATAATAAAATTAATTACTATAAGTTATAAATGTTTGGTATTTTTCGCTTGTTACAATATTAAAATTATATATATTTCGATGATTAAGATGGAATTGTCCTAGTATATGTGAACGTTTTGTATTACTTTTATATTCTTGAATTCCTTTATTAAGTAATATCTATATGTAATAAAAAACCCTGTATATAAATAATTAGATTAATTAATATAAAGACAAATTTAACAAATAATTATCGTGCATTTATAGATATCTCGAACTTTTATAAATATTCATTTTGTAAAAGTAATATACTTAATCTTTGTTGTTGAGCGGTGTCTAGATAATCTAGATAATCATCGTATGAAAATGACTTTACGAACTGCATATACGTTATGAGCGTGATAAAAACGGCATTTGCTAATAGAAAGTGACATACTTGTCTGCGTACGAATGCATGTGTCGTGTGTCGTGTGCGTGTGTACGTGTGTGTGTTAGTGTGTGTGTAGGAAAGTCATCAATACTGATATAAAACATACCGGTTTGTTTTTGGGTAATATTTCTTAAACAAAAACTAAAAATAAAACTTTAAAATATAAAAACGAACTATCTTTAATCAGATAGTATAGTAGTTTTTATAATATTTTTCGTATTTTGTAATAATTAATGTTCGCAACGTAACCCAAAGAAGAGCGTCTCTTAAATTTGGCTCCAAAACTGGTACAGTGGACAGTAATAGAAGAATTCAGACATGGGTTGGAGTTAACTATAAAATTAATTGAAACTAAATAATGAAATATATTTTTATGTCTAGAAGAAGGTGGAGTTAACTATAAAATTAATTGATAAACTATGTAATGAAATATATTTTTATGTCTAGAAGAAGATGGTAATATGGCACTTGTTTACATTTTATTGAATAACTTCGTTAATACTTAATATTTTCAATTAAAATTTTAACAATTATATTCAATAAACTGTTCTTTAATAAATTCAAGAATCAAAGTTATGAAATATATATTACTTAGGATATAATTTATAAAAATATGATGTACTACATAATCGGTGGAAGAGGAGAAGAGGTGGTAATATGTCTACTCAAAAATAAATTTAAAATTTGGTTTGATTTAGAAAATACAGTATTTTGTTACAAAATTATATATCCCAGCAAATACAAAGTTATAGTTATATAAATGTTAGTTGTAATTTTTCACTCAACAATGTAACTGTTATATAATGAGTATGTTATATAACAGTTACATTGTTGATTGGGAAATTACAACTAACATTTATATAACTGTAACTTTGTGTTTGCTAGGATTTTAATATGTTAAAATAAATTGAAACATCTGCAACATAACAGCGATGTTTTACAATAAAAGTAAGTGCCGATTTAAATTAACAGATCCCAGACAAATTGTTAAAGGACAGTTTTTACAAAACGAACTTTTGGACTCTTAAACTTTTCAACAAAATTTTTTTCACTTTAATTATTAATTGTCTTTTTGTCTAAATAAGAATAAAATAAAAAACTTTCATAAAATTTATAAAATCTTGAACTAAAGAAAGCTTGTAACCTTAAGAATAACAAAATAAAAATAAAAAATAAAAACGTATAAAACTAAAATGTATATTACTTACAAAAGTCGCAAATGTATTCATCTTTTTCAACTTCAGAGCAAACTATGTGCGTCTACATTTTACATGTTAAACTTTGACTCCATATTTAGCCTTTAATTCTTTTCAATTAACCTTTGGTCAAATTTCCGATTCCAGAAGAAATCGCAGTACACAGTTTCTTGAATGTCATACTCTCAAGAACTCAATAGCCAGCGATCTCACTCGTATTGTCAGTATAAGAAACTTGTGAATTACGGATTAGCATGACTGTATGCAGAAACATCGCGCAAGTGCACCACAGTGAATTTTATTCTTGTTTAACATTCGGTAAACGACAAAGATAAAATGATATCTCTAATGTTCCTGAACGCACTCCTTTAGAGTGGCAATCAATTTATCGAACAAATATTTCGATATGAAAATTTAAATAGTAACCATCTTACTAGCACGCTTACTAGATAGCTACATTAATAGGTACTACATTAACAAAATACTATGCTATTGAATAATTTTGCACAACTCAAAATATATAACCGAATATAAAATTAAGCAACAAAAAAAATACTTGAGTGTATATACATTCATGTGATAATACGCTTAAATTTAAAAACAAGGAAAAGAGGGGGTTGTGAAATACTATTTTATTTTTTGACAATAACTCAGTAAATATTAAAGCGACACAATTCTAATTAACGCTAGTTTATTAGTCATAGAGTTCTACTAAATCCTGTAGGTAGTAGGTCATCGGATAGAACGATCGTAATTTACAATTTACTGAAGAGGGAAGAAGGATGCGTTTGTGGAATAGCAGGGAGATCGTGAAATTAAGAAGCAGAGGGATCGTAATAATAAGTAGTAATATCATGAAAGGCACTTTTATTTATATAAAAAAAAAACAAATTAATGATCTTTCGTAGATTTTACAAACAAAAATGCCACAAAACAAGATTATATGAACATTTCATAAAACATATTTTATTTAAAAAATTTTTTAAATAATCTTTTTGACTTGACAATTTTTTAAAATAGGTAATACTTAAAACTTTTTTAAATAATTTTTTACTTCCATAAACATTATACAACATTTTACAATTAAATTGTAATGTCGCAAGAAAGATGCACATGGCAGACAGCCATATTCCACAATCACAGCCCATATGACTTTATTTGCCGATTTCATACACACATTAAATTCAATAATATTATTTGAAATTTAAGGCCTTTAAGTTAGACCAAAGTTAACAAAATTAATATGTAACATACAATTTAAAATTACGTAGAGAGTATACACCTGTAAAAATTTCTGCAACATGTAAAACTGAAATTCAGCTTTTATAAAAACACATGATCAGTAACCATCCTACAATGTCTAAATATACTGTAACGAAGTAATTTTAAGATTGTTGCTGGAATTCAACACAAATTATATGAGATCATGATATTCTATCATCCCAGATATATTCCACGACCATCGTCTTTCTTCTAATTAAATGTTAAAATATACTTTGAAAAATTTCGAAATGCTCAAAAGTAAAAATACCATATAACAATTTTCGGCTATTGTGTATTGGCATATTAGCGCCATTATATAATGCAGGTTACTAAAAAAATAATTCTATAAATAATTGGTAGAATTCATCACCTAATAATAAAGATAATAAAGATGGTCATATTATTTACAGTAGCCATATTACTACCTTCTCTATTAAATACAACAAAGTTTAAAATTAAAGGTTATAATTGAAATATCTTATTTTATATGTTTTCTTGACACTTTATTAGTGAATCTGACGTTATTTTCCCTATCTTAAAGTAATGTGAAAAAATCATGAAACATCTGTCAACATTATAGATGAAGATTTCATAATTATTGTCTATTTTCAAGGAGAGGCGTATAAGTTTACGCTGTACAGCAATTTTATTTTTCAAACCACTGCGAGGAAAATATAAAAGAGAAATATAATATAATCAAAACAATTTTAGGAAGCTACAAACACGTAAAATGATCTAATATTATTAAATATATACTCACTATCGTTTAAACTATGCAATTTGCAAAAGGAGATCTTGTAAATTTTATTCTTGTTTTTCAAAAATTCGTTTTTAGCAGATTTTATACAGAAAGAAATCATGAACGCATAAACAATAAATTTTTATTTTTTTAATTTTCTAAGCAAATAATGTTTTTATTAGTATTAATACAGTGAAATGTTTAGTTTCCGAAAAAAGGGGGTGCTGCTTTAGGAAGGCTATATCAATATTGACTATAACATGTAGAAAAGATGACTAATTTAATTTTGTTCTTGGAAAATAAAGGCGTAAAACGGAACTAAACTCTTCCTCTTATTCATAATATTCCTACAAATCTTAAAAATATCTTTTAATTAATATTCTTTAGTAAGTTGATTTGATATATACATTCCTAGAAAGAGATTCGCTCTTATCGCGAATAAAACAGCTTTATCTCTGGGGCCAACATGAATGGCAGTTGGCTTAATGATCGGAATGCAGTAAACTGAACGATACGATGAGTAATCGTTCTATTGCCGGAATAATATTCAACTTGTGTGCAGTTTAATAGCTTTCTTGTATTGAAACGATGCGAAATCTTTTCGTTTAAAATGTGAATATTACGTCAACAAAAATTTAATTGGAGGTTTAATCCTAAAATCATCTTCAATTTTTTGAATCTTTTGTAATATACAAAAATGTGACTTCAAGATTATTTGAGGATCGTTTGAAGAAATTTTTCTCAAATTATATCTCAAAATGAACGTAGAATCCTTGAATCATCCGATTAAATAATAATTCATTTGTATTGTATCATCAGATTATACAGGATATTCCGAAATTAAATATCAAAACATATTATTACTGTTTTATTACATATTGTTGAAGTTTATCAATCAATTGTTAGAAAAACAATTGAAAGACCGAATCATGACTGCAATACACCAAATATCACCTGACAGTGTCTAGCTGCAGTATGAACTGTCACTGTTAGATGATTGCTGCAATAAATTAATATTTTGAATAATACTTTCATTAAGGAAATAATAATATGAATAAATGTAACAATCTGTAAATAAATAACAATTAAGTACAAGAATAAAACTTTGTTTGACTTTTGAACTTCCTTCGAGTAAAAAATATGGCCCAGGTAAAAAATTTAGGTAAAAAAGTTAAAAAAATTTTTTTTTGCGATTTTCTCCAAAATGAAACAAAAACGAGCAAATTTCTCATGGATTTCTTATCTTCGTTTTTTAATTCCCTATAAGCTTTCGAATCTTGACATTTAATTTTGGAACACCTTGTAAATAAAATACCTTTTCATTTTGGTAATCACAACGCTTTAAGGAAATCCTGAAGTCTGTCCTGTTTAACCGATTAAACGCAATAATTTTGTGATAACTTTTCGTATGTATTACTCTTACAGATTTGGAAATCCTATTCTAGAATTAAAGTATATGCATTAATATATGTATTTCCAACGGCATATTCCCATAACCATTTCGTGGTTATGGGAATAATGCTGTTGGAGATAATGACTGTCGCAAATAATGTGGGAAAGAATATACACGAACACTTCAAACGGCAATTATCCTCATCTATCCCCCTCCACATGCCTCCTCCACATCCGCCATTTTGTATCTTTCATTTCAAATTCATCTTATCTATTAGATTTTTGTTCAACAATATTAGGAACCTTACTAATTTTAAGTTTCACATGAAATAACTCAAGCGTATTGAAAATCACGGAGAGTGTGAAAAATAGGATTTTAACCTGAAAAATGACAATGTTCCCCACATTTTTAATGAAAACTAATAGCACCATTGTGTTCAGCAGGTCGAAATCTGTAAGATTTACTATGTTTCTTACGTTTCCATTAATAGGCAAAAAATGGCCTCTTTTAACATTATTCTTTATCCGTAGTGTGGGATATTGATCTAGTAGTATGTAATGACGTACTGATATTTCGTAAACCTGTATATATTGTAAGTCGTATGTGTGTAAGTCGTTGTTCAGTCGGTAAAATTCACGACTTCAGTATCCAGTTAAACATCATTTTTTATTATTCTTATTATTTATGTTATTGTTATACAAAGACAAATGATGTTTATAAGTGCTGTGAGAAACCAAAGCGAATGCAACCAAAGAGTGCCAGAAGTTAATAACAGTGTATAATATACCTATGATTAAGCATTCGAAACGCTAAGGGAGATTGCCGGATCCGCTTCTGTTTGGTATGCAGACATTTATAATACAACATATCCTCGTCCTTCCTCCTAAGAAGACGATTTTTTTCGCGTTTCGTATCAGTGTCAGCGTTTATAAGTATAAGGCAAAAAAGAAAAATGATATCACACTATTATTTAGCAACAATTTATCAAGAATCTTCATTTAAGAGAAAATGGTATGGAGTATGATTTATCGTTACATTTAATTATATAATCGGTCAAGCGTAAATGATAAATACAATGATGTATTTCAGTTTGTTAAAAATAATATTAAAAAATTTAAGTACAAACGCGATATACAATATGAAGTTCATAATATTCAAGTTTTTCTAATAGTTACACGATTTTTTCAACAATACATAGGAGAGAAGTCAAATAATCATAAATAATATTTGAATGAAACTTATACTTTTAAATAGAAATTTTTTGAGCATCGTAAAAATGTATTCAAAATTAATTTTTTTCTAAAATTGAATCAATTTCACTATTTTAATAAAAATAATAATTTATAAATTATTATAATATTACGTAAATATAATTAACTTATTAATTATATGTAAATAATTGTATATAAATACATATTAAAAATATATGTTTGTTTGAATTATCTCTTTTAAGAAAATGTAATATTACTTATGTTTATAAATATCACAATTTAAGAAAATTTTGTATTATATTTTATATAAATTTTAAATTATTTCATATTAATAACCCAATATGATCGGAAAATAAGTAAAAGTTAATTAATGCTATTTCGATAATAGTTATTTTTATTACAATTAGACCGAAATAGAAAGCACGTTGAGAAAAGTCATTTATATCTTTTATTGTCGTTAGTAATTGTACATATAAAATGTCCAACAATAACCAAATGTTTTCTTCAGAAATCCCATGATTAATTCGAAGACAATTTTTCCTCGATGAAAACGAAATAAATTTTACTTAACAAGAAAAATTTTAATTTGATATACAATATTTTTGTCTTTCTAGATCGAATGTGATTTTACGCTATAGATGGCGAGATTCCAAATTAATTCACCCATCGATCGTTATTGTCTTGTCGCAACTGTTGATGTTTGTATGTATTATGTCGGACTTGCAAAAAAGAGTCTTAACTCTCTCGATTAAGTAGCGAGAGTAAAATCATCAATCATTATTAGAATTTATTTTTTTCCGCGTCGGTGAAAGCGCGGAATTAATAACGGGAGATGAATTGTGATTTTCGTAAGTCGATTTACCTCGATAGGTACTGAATAATATATTCTTAATTATTGTACAATTATGGGGGTGTCTCACTTACAATATTGTGTGAAACAAGAGTATTCACACATTGATATAATTCCCGCGAATTTTAAGATATTTACATAGAGAGGAGAAGGTGGTAAGATGGTTCCAATTTTCATTTTGTAACAATAACTTTGTTAATAATCAATATTTTAAATTGAAAACTTAACAATTACACTTGTCAATATATTATTCAATCGATTTTAGATTCAAAGATATGAATTATTTACTATTTACAATGTTATTTGTAAAAAAGTGATGACTCTGCATAATGGGTCAAAAAGAAACAAGGGTGGGATTAAGGCTTCTTCACTAAAATAGATTTAAAAACTTGATTTTGTTTATAAAACCCAATGTTTTTTTTTATAAAATTATATTATATATTTATTTAAAATAAAATAAATATATTGCAGAATATATGCAAATGTATGTATATACATAATATAATCTTTCCGCATATTAGACTGCAGTACTGAAAATTTATAATACATGCAATGTAAATTATAAATTTGCTGTAGAATTACAATAAACTTATCAAATAATTATTATGATATGAAAAAAAGGGTATATGAAAATGGCCGAAATTTCCGAGCAGAAATCTATAAAATTAATTCCATAGTGTTTCTTGATGTATATGAAAGAAAAAAATAATGAAAATTCAAATAGGCTCAATTGAAATCAATCAAATATATAGTAAGTAATGCCAATAAAAAGCCAAACACAAAGTCATCGCATATACATTAATGTATTTTTGATAAAAACATTACAGACGTTTCGGTCCCGGGAAAAATAATATTTATAATGCCGGAAAATGCAGATAACAATAAAATTGCTGGTAACAATAAAATGTCAAAATACGTCATGCATACGTGATATTATGTTTCAATTCTCTTTATTTCTATATGATCAGACTTGTAAATATTTTAATGTATTTATATTTACAGCAATTTTTAATAAAAGATATTAATTAACAATAATAGACGTAAGGCTCGATTTGAAATAATTCAATAACACATTAAGTTGAGCTGCTGAGCCACGATAGTTGTTATTGTCGAAATATCATAACATATATTAGATTCTTAAACGATATTTGATCATTAAAAACATACGTTTCGGCCTTTCTACGTGCGGTCTTTTTCAGTGCGCAATTCTAATTACATTCCTGTGTTGGAGTCCAGATATCCTATTCTTATGTCGCTCGCATTATTATGTCTCGCAGTCAAAAATCTTTTCGCCAATCTTTTTTCGCAGAAACATCTTGTGAGATCGTCTTAGATGACCGAGTTGCTGTCTGCAACACCGTTCCGTCTAAATTTATCTCAATACAGTCTACGAATCTGTAGAAACGCTATGACAACCCTAAGTCGTCTAAGATAATTCATAGCGTTTTTACAGATCCGTAGACTGTATTGAGATAGATTTAGACGGAACGGTGTTGCAGACAGCAACTCGGTCATCTAAGACGATCTCATAAGATGTTTCTGCGAAAAAAGATTGGCGAAAAGATTTTTGACTGCGAGACATAATAATGCGAGCGACATAAGAATAGGATATCTGGACTCCAACACAGGAATGTAATTAGAATTGCGCACTGAAAAAGACCGCACGTAGAAAGGCCGAAACGTATGTTTTTAATGATCAAATATCGTTTAAGAATCTAATATATGTTATGATATTTCGACAATAACAACTGTCGTGGCTCCGCAGCTCAGCTTAATGTGTTATTGAAAAGATATTAAATTTTTTAAATCACTTTTCGTCTAATACAGGACCAACGACGAAAATGTGGTGATTACTGGTCCTATCTTTATTTTCCTTTATATTTTTTATTTTTACAATTATTTTTTATTTGTTATGTATTTTTTGTTTATTCTTACAGTATCAAATATTTTTTATTTTATTTATTAAAGTATATCAAATTATTTAAATAACTATTTCTTCTGAGAATAACGAATATTAATTTTCATATACTTTAATGAATAAAATGAAAAATATAATACACTATATAATGTACTATAATATTATAATACTTTAATAATGTTATACATATAGATACTGATAAATAAAATAAAAAATGTTTGATTCTAAAAGATTAAACAAAATGGACAAAAATGCAAAAAATGAATTAAAAAATAAAAAATAATTAAAAAACTAACAGAAACAAAAAATGGAGCAGTCATCATCTCGTACTGATCATTAGTCTTGGATTAGACGAAGAGCGATTTAAAAAAATATAATATTTCTATATTGAAAATTGCTGTTATATGAAAGTCTGTACGCAAAATGCATCTGAAAGTGAGCGTAAATATATATATTAAAATACGAGTATATACAAGTCTGATCATATAGAAATAAAGAAAATTTAAACATAATATTATGCATGTATTACATATTTTATATGATAATTTATTGCTATCACCAACTTTCCCCGCATTTCCCGATATTATAAATCTTATTTTTTTCTTTCATATACATCAAGAAACATTGTGGAATCAGTTTTTTAGGTTTCAGCTTGGAGCGAATTTTGACCACTTTATATACCCTCCTTTGAAAAACAGACCATTTAAATCTGTTGAGATGTTGATTAATAGCTTAAGGGATTACATTAGTAAATTATTAAGCTATTATTAGGTTGTTCGAAAAGTTTGTTTTAAATCTTCTATGTAAGTTACGTCAGAATACTTTTACTTATTTTTACTTAAAGAGTAACTATTGAAGCAAATATGTATTGCTTTGTTCAATGACTTTGACCCCTCCCTTAGATGATGCTCTTACTTCAAAACGAAGGTTTCATATTAGCGAAGAATTAATCAAGGTGAATTTTGAGAGCTTTAAAAGACTAATTTTTTGTCTCGAAGAAAATTTTTCAAAAATAATTATTAAATAACAGTCAGACGGAGCAAGAAGGAATACGGAGAAAGAACATTCCATTTGAAGTCAGCAATTTCCAACGGATGGACATCACAACGTGAGTTTTGGCGTTATCAATGTGAAAGACTACTCCTGTTGATCAGTTCAGAGCACTTCCGTGCGATAGCAGTTCATCCAACTGGAGACTATACTTCGCCGCGTTCATGGCCTCATTCGGCTAAAGAAACATATATAATATATCACGCCCTTAAAATCCCATGAAACTTTTCGAACAACCTAATATTTAATTTTGCGTAACTTGAAATATGCACAGCGAAACAAAATATTAAATAACGTAAAAAGCACTCAAGTGTGCATATATTCGTGTAATAGTACGTCCAAGTTTAAAAAGAGTGAAGAAGTATATGCATATTCAAATCGAAACTATACCTTGAAAAAGTTTGGAAATATACCAAAGTAAAAATAAATATTAGCTATAAATATCAGCTGTCTTATAATAAATATGAACTTGTGCATTGGTATATTACTGCTGTATAACGATGAACTACTACAAATGATTTTATAAGTAATCACTAGAATTCCTCACCTAATAACGAAGATGTTACGTGCGGCCATAATTTCCCTTCTGTTTATATTTGAAAGTAAATGGATTTTATATTTTATTTATTATATTTATTACAAATTTTTTATAATAATAAATAAAAAACATCTCGATTGTTTACATGTTTTATATTTCTTGTATTTCTTATTATTATACTTCCATTATATTTTTATAATCATATTAGAGACTTAAATTTATACGCACATTACTGTTAACAAAGAGGGATTACTTTTTAAAATTTTTCATATTTTACATATTTTTCTAAAGCCAAGAAAACAGGTCAAAATAAATTTTATCAAATTATTTGTGCAAATTGAGAAGGAAAATCTCAATATTCCAGGTTATGAGCAATTGTGTTCGCAATTTTACGATAAAAGTGCCGAAATAGGATTGCGATAAGATAGATCCAATTTTTGGAATCGCACGAAAGAATCGCCACAATTTTTGCGGCGCAAATTCTTATCGCATAATGTACACAGAAAGTTTCGAGTTGTCGTTATAAATAGTGAGAATCAAACTTTGAGACAAAAACAAAATGGTCCAACGAACAAAATTAAATCTCCTTGGAATCTGCGACAATATTTGAGCACTGCTTCCGTTAACATCTTTTACTTAATCCAAGAATGAATCAAACTAAGATCAAAATGTTGTCATATTAAGATACTTAATTAGACTTATTTATACTCACACTTTCTTTTACTCTTCATAGAATGACAGTATTTTTTACTAATTTACAATTTACTTGTTGAATTAATCGTTCTGAAAGAAATAGGGAATTGAAGTAAGTCAAATTAAAGAATTTATTTTCAACTCTCTAACAAAATAAAGATTTGTTTAACTTAAGAATGTAAAACTTTATGTGTACAATAAATGTTAAGAAAAATTTAGAAATAAACTCTGAAAATAGGAACATATGTCACTAAAAATATGAAATTTACAAATGGAAATCATCGGTGGGCGAATCAATATATATGTACAGAGATATAATATTCATCAACATATATATTAGTATCAGCAAAATCAATAGTATTGTTGACGAAATCAACACTTGTTAGTGATTTTAGTGAGTTATAGAAAAAATTTTAACGCACAATTTCCATAATTTTGTTGGTTTGGAGATAAGTTTTATGATTAGTTCGATTATAAAAATATAAAGTAACTATCCTAATTATTACCGCTTTAAACACATAATGGCAGTTGATATGCTTATTTTCTAATTTTTTAAATATATAAACATTTTATCATTATTTAAATAAAAACTTTTATATACACAAAGTAAAAACAACAAGTATAAAAACTAATTGATGACTTTGATTATTTAATATAATTAAAGAAATAAAAATATAAGATATGAATCTATTATTGTCAATCTTGCCAGTCAATGTTCTAAATTCTATCCCTTATTGTAGCATGCTTTTAATATTGTCTCCCTATTTACTGCAACACATTTATTATGTTTATATGATAATTTTAGTTTAACATTTTTAATACATAATGTTATTATACTTATAATCAAAGAAATAAATATATAAGATAATAAACCTATTACCAGTCAATGCACTGAATACTATCCTTCATTTACTGCCGCTCGTATTTAATATTGCTTCTCTATTTGTGTATTGGCATATGCTACTCATATATTCAATATTGCCACGTATTTATTTATATGCTAGTTTTAGTTTAATCCTTAAACATACCGAATCCGAAAAATTACGTTAACATATTTTCCGGTCTGGTTGACCCCATTCGACTGTGAGAAGCTATAATTTTGGCTCCAATCAATATTTTTCAAGAATGTTTTTCTTTTTTAGTGAAAGTTCAAAATCTCAGAAATGTGACTGCATAATCGGCATTGCCAAAAAATGATTTATTGCAAAGTTATTATATAAAGAAAAAAACCATTATGCGAAAATGAAAAAATTTATCAAAAATCCACTTAAAAAAAAATCATATATTTGCAATAAGAAACTTTTAAGGACTTTAAAATACGGCGTTTTAAAGCTAAAAAGTCATACTTTTAAAAAAAATTATGTTATCGTCATTCCTATTAGGTATAATTATGTAACAAGGTAAATATGAGGTATTTTTTATTAACTCAAGATGCCTAAAATTGAAAATTGATGTGTTTCATGATATATTTCAAACTTTGCGCAGAAGTTCCCTTTTCCACAGCACTATAGAGTTCTAACTTTAGACAGAGTATATGCGAATAACATACGCGAACGGATCTGTTCGAACGTGTTTTGGCCGATGTTTTTTAAATATAAGATTACTCACAATAAAGTTACACTCACACACAATATGGGTCTGCCAGACCCTAACTAAACTTTGCTGCCGTGCTGTTTGCACTCTAGTTGACTAATAAAGTTGATCAACCATATATCAATCGAAAGGGGAAATTTCAAACTTCCTCCCTGGTCCGAAATCTCCTATCTCATTCCATCTTCATATAGCAAGCGGTCGAAATTATATATGGAGTCTCTCAGACCCTATAATGTGTTTAAGGATTAAAATAAAAACATTTTTAATACATAATGCTCTCACACTTTTCATTCCAGCATTACAATTAATAAAAGCGCTAGTAATTGGGACAGTTACCCTATAACACCGACAATGAAAATTATTTTAAAGTTTGAAATATCAGCTTAAAAGCCGTAAATAGATAAAACAAAGTTTTCTCAATTACACATGTATTAAGTTGACACAGCCATTTCAGCACAACTAAATGCTTATATAAAAATTAAATGCAATTTTGTACTAATTGCCGATCTAAATGTCGGATACACATACGCACTCACGAATGCACACGCACACAAATGCACGCACGTACGCACGTATCCACGCGCATGCACCTGTATACTGCACGTAAACCGTTTAAAAAATGTAGCAAATCACTTTCAAAAAGACAAATAAGCATGTTGCACAATACATTCTTCGAGGTTAAGATTGACGATAATCAATCGTGTTTTGTTTACACGGTGTTCGGTATGTTCTGTACCAAGGACAACGATGAAGACGAAAAATAACGTTCACGAGTCACGTTAACATCGAAAATATGAGAGCTAGTTCTACGACGAAGGCCGCTTACAAACATAAAAAAAAGAGATCGCGGAAGGGAAGCGAGAAATGTGTGTTATTATCGATATCGCCTTGGTGAACGAAAAAAGGTTTCAGGAACATGTCCGTGGTGGATATTGGCCGACCGAGAAATAAAAAAGAACACGATAGAAGTCGCCAGCCGGCCAGTACAAACACGATATCTCGTCTTCAGCTCTCTTCTCGGCGTTTAATTTCGAACATCATCTTTCTCCTTCGTATAGCTCGATTCTTAGTTGCTATTATTGTATTTCACAAAAATATTGAAACATTTTTGTGAATTTGGAACACCGTGATAAATATAAGTGATAAGTGTTTTCTACTGTTTTTAACTGCTGTTTTCTACTGTATTTAATGCGTAATACGTAATTATAATATACAAAATAATTTTTTAAAAATTATATTATATGTATAAACGAAATTCCTTATCGGTAACTGCTAGATCTTAATGTTGATATTTATTATGTGATTTTATATGTTCTTTCAAGTTCACGAAACTGCGACTGAATGAATTTTTCGGTTCTAAAACACAGTTCTACGTTGAACAAGAAATAGTAATATTATTAAATTAAATATCTATATATATGTATATATAAATAATAAATAATGCTAACAAGCATCTAAATATAATAAATCTTTCCCTCCTAAAAAACTGCAAAGAATTTGTTACAAAAATAACACCTCAGTCTGGGGTCGAACCTGGGACCTCTGGACTTTCCGAGGCGGATGTCTTAGCCAACTCGATCATCAAGGCATGTGGTAATATTTTTCGCAACAACCAGTAATGTGTAGTGAAAACACTTGCTAAAAATCGGAATTTAACAGAGAATTTCGATCGAAATGTGAAAACACAATATATACAAAATGTCTTATCGATCATAGTTAGATCATAATGCTGATATTTATTGTAATTTTATATATGTACCTTTTCGAATTCACGAAACTGTGCGCCGAATAAATTTTTCGGTCTTAGAACAATTTAACAAGATTAAATTAACTTTCAATTCAATAACGTAATATTACTATTTCTTATTCAACTTATAATTGTATTTTAAGACCGTAAAAATTTATTTGGTACGCAGTTTCGTATACTTGAAAAGATATGTATAATCACACAATAAATATCAACATAATATCTAGCTATGACTAATAAGGCATTTCGTTTATATTGTGTTTTCACATTTCGGTCAAAGTTCTTTATTTACTTACATTATATTTTTTCGAAGCTTTTACATTAATGTTAAAATTAAGTATTTAACGTTTGAAAATTAAAAATTGTGTTTAAGGGAGTATCGCCAAAATTATTTTTATACTATATATTCGTAATAAAGTTATCCCGAAAAATAGGCTACTAATTATTTATAATTAACAATACAATTTGCAACCGATATTTCACGCCTCAATCGTTCGTACCTCCATGAGTCCATTTTCATCGATAAATAAAGCTCAATAATTGAATGAAATCCTTTTTTTTTAAGAACTGCATAAAGCTGAATCCCAATTCGCATCGGTGCGTTTGTAAAATGCTGATCGTCATTACTTAATCGTGAAAAATCCGTTCGTGAATTCATGCCATAATGTTGCCGCCGATCATCGACAACATTAACAACAGTGACATATTGACATTATACACGAATTCTGACAATGGCAACGACAGAAACGTGATGACAACGCGAACAGTCAGCAGAGGCCGCTATGCAGAAATTGGTGTTAAAAGGTAAATTTTTTTGTAAAAGAAGAGAAATCTAAGAGAAATATATTTCTCACGTTACACACACAATAAAAGTGAGATAAAACTGACAAGGAAAGTTTGCAAGCTAGGAAATGCAAATCAGACTTTAATAGTTTGTAGGAGAAAGACTTCCTGAGTACACATGTAAAATATTAGGTATAGACGGCTAGTTATTCAATAATAATTAACAATAAACGATTTCAGTATCCTTTATATACGAGAAAGTCAAACGTTCATAGCGGTGCATAGTGGTACGGTAAAATGTCTACTTATCAAGCCGCCAACTCGAGTTCAAATCCAGATACTATTGTTTTTATTTTTTCTATTCTTTTTTTAACAAAAGAAAAAATATTTTTTACTGTATTTAAACGTAAATAAAAGTATTAAAAAGTCAATACATTTTTAAATTAAAACATTTATTTTTTATAGAATTATTTATTTCATAATAAAAATTTTTGGATGAAAATTATCATACAAATAAGGAAAGCAAAAATATTTTTGGCGCATTGTATAAAAGGCAATTTTCAGAAGAGAAAAAATCTGAAAATTCTGAAAAATTCTCGGAAGAGCATCAGATAAAATTTCGTAATAAACTTTTTAAGTAGATTTTTCTCTGGTCTTTTCTTCTTCTGTTTACCTGATATACTATAAAGGACACAATCGTTTATTATTAATTATTATTGATTGGCTAATCATCTGTACCTAACGTTTTACGTGAGTATTCGAAGGTTTTTTTCCTACAAGTTATTAAAATCTGATTACAATTTGCATTTCTCAGCTCGCGACTTCTCCTTATAATATATTGAAAATGTCAATTCTATTTATATTTTAATAATTTTTTTCGACTCCTCGCAAAATAAAATTTCATAAAGAAAACTATATAAAATGAAATTGAAAGTAGTGTACAATATTAACAAGTATTCACGCTTTCGAAACCATATCTATATTATTCTATTTAAAAAATTTTTTTGGGAAAAATATAAAAGCCGCAAAATTTAAAAATTCATAATTCTTTAAATGTTCTTTAAATCCCTTAAATATTTATAGAAAAGATATTTTTGGCAATTATTTACAAATCTGTTTGGACGTGTCAAAAAATTCAATTTTAATGTTTTTGCATGGTTTAAGCATGCAGAATTATTTGAAACAAAAAATTAAAAAAAATTCTTAATTTATTTAAATGTGGTTTTTGTCCTATTTATCATTTTTTTTATTCACGTTAGAAAATAAGAATGTTAAAAATGAACCATTATTCGTCCTGAACCAACACCTAAGTCGTTTATTGAAAACTGTTTATGGGACTCTCTAAAAGCAGAAAATAATAATTATTTGTCCACCAGGTCCAAGGAAAGTTATGAAAAATTGAGATTTATTATTAACTGCTGAAGTAGTCATATGAATGTTTCTTAAATTTTATACTATTAAAATAAAATTAATTGCATTTTTATGCGCTAAGAAAGATGAGTAGTAAATGTAGAGAGTATGAGATTTTGGTACGCACAATATACTGGATGTCCGAAAATTCTCGGATCCCTTAAATATTTGAAGTATTTTCCTAGTAAATATTTTTCAATTTATGAGGTTTTGAAATGTATAACCGGCTTTAGCATTACTTAAGGTGTACCACGTGGAGATTGTCCGACTAGTTTTACATTTTGTATGTGCGTGCGTGCGTGCGTGCGCGCGCGCTAGAAAAAAAAGTATAATGTTATCAACAAAACTATTTAGTTGATATATTTTTTATCGACAATCAAATATGTTGTCTTATATAACAAAAAATTTAGTTGCTTCTGCAAAATACATTTTTCTATTTTGCTCTGTGGACCAAATACCTAATTTTATTAGATTTCATGTACCAAACTTAAGCATTTTATAATTAAATTATTTATGACAATTATGTGATAACAAAATTTTATTTTACATTAATTAAAATAATTCTTAATAAGTACAATTTTATTTTTCTGTTGAGAAATATATAGGTTTTATAGAACAGAAAAAAACGATAATAATTTATTCAAAATTTAAAATAATAAATAAGACTCGTGAAAAGTTAAATAAAAAACACTAGGAAATACGGCGAGTACGAGTCAAGCGCGGTTAACGGTGCGCAAAGAAGTAATACAATTTAAATAAAATTGTTACATAAATTTATTGTTAACATATAGAACGTTTTTCTTTGTATAACTCAATATTTGCTGAAGATGGCTCGAAGAGTGAACCGAAACGTTCTATATGTTAACAATAAATTTATGTAACAATTTTATTTAAATTGTATTACTTCTTTGGGCACTGTCTGACTCGTACTCGCCGTATTTTCTAGTGTTTTTTATTTAATTAATCAAAATTTTTGTTTTTTCATTAATAAAATAATTTGATAACATTTTACACATAAAAACGCCTATACAGCATCGCGTATGAATGGCAATGCTACAGTACCTACATCTGACGGTTCAAAAACAAGCAACAGCTTTACTTGTGGTTCGAATTGTAATGCGAATTTCGTATAACCTATAAAGACGATATTATTATTTCATAAAATACACTAAGAGAAATGTTTGGTAAAATCAATCAAAGTGTGGTTAAATAGTGATAAAATGAATTTTATAATGATAGTTACTAAATATATAGTTGTTTTGACCAAACAATTTGTAGCCTTAACCAAATAATTATTTTCATACAACAAATTACAAAAAGGATAATAATTTAATCAAAATTACAAAAAGTTTTGTTAAATGTAACTAAGTTTTTGGTACCAGTAACTATAAAATTAATTTAATCGCCACTCTACCAAACGATTTCTCTCAGTGTAATTTTGTGTGTGGTGAAGTCATTTCATGTATGGTGATAATAATCCTTGTAAGTATGAATCTGTAAATGTTTGACTGCATATGTAATAATAAAAGCTCTCGCTCTAAACCCAGCCAGAAATGATAATGAAATCGACATTAATTCCACGTCAAAATCGTCAAATCGGTATCGAATTGATGTCGATTCCACTATCATTTTTGGTTGAAAAGAAATGTATTTGATTGCCTTTCAGATTTGTATCGCTACTTTCATAGATTTCCCACAGAGCATACTTCGTTCGAGAACTTTCGCATAGACAATCAGTATGGAATGTAATATAATATTCATTATTTCCGTGATGTTTCGTGAACACTTCTGCTACGCTCGTTTTGGATCCATTTTAAGGGGATGTTGGACTGACGCAATTACCGACATTTTATCTCCAAGCATTTTCTTCGAATTGGGTTTACAGAATTGAAAATGCTTTTACACAATTAAAATA
>QKQZ01016107.1:0-18383 GCA_003595255.1 Solenopsis fugax | reverse complement strand
TATATATATATATATCAAGTTACATAGTGATAGAATTTATTTCGGGATAGGAGAGAATCGTAAAGATACTTCTTGACATCAAAATAATTACATTGATTAGCAATTAAATTTTGTGATATTACATTTCTGGTTCTATTTAACAGCTGCGTTTTAAGTCCGACAAACATGTGGCGTGCAATTTGAAAGCACTTGTAAATGTATACATATAAATTCACCTAGAAAATTATTGAGTACTAAGATCTGCTTTCGACCGGCATAGCCAATTTCTTAATTTTAAGTATGTTGATACATTTTACGGTTAATTATAGTGAGATATCGATTATATTGATATAATTTATATTATGCAAATTACATATGGCATATTTAAAATAATTTAGATGTAGTAATTAAGACGACATTAAAATTATTTAAAAAGGATTAGATTGTGGTTTACTTGATGTCAGTAGTCATAAAAAAATATATATTTTTGACATCATTAATTTTGGCATCATTATGTTTGGGAATTCACGATCATTTTACGAGTTTTTATGAGCATATTTTTGTTTTACTAATCATTTAGCCTTTCAATCAGAATGCAAGACCAAAGCATGAAGCACTCAGTGTCTTAAAGATGATTTTGCACTTCCAATAAAAGCCCGTGAAAACTTACAATATTATTGAATATGTCCGAATTCATAGTACTGTATACGGATGATGACCCGAAGAAACATTGAAACATTTTAAAATTCAAGATATTTTAATATTAAAAAAGATTAAAACTTGCGCCTCATTAACTTTGTCTAACTGTCACTTGCCCGATATTTCTTTTAATTTTTTATTATCTAGTCTAGAGACATATTGTTTAAAAATAAAAGAAAGTAACCAAACAATTTTAGGAAATTACAAACATGTAAAATGATTTAATATTGTCTGTAATATTGTTTGTAATATACTCATTATTATTTAAATTATGCAATTTTCAAAAAAAATTATCAAAATTTTATTCTTGCATTTGAAGCACTAGTATTTTAACTGCTTTTATGTAGAAACAAGTCATGGATATATGAACTATAGGTTTTTAATTATTTAAACAAATTATTTAAACAAATATCATATTTTCATCAGTATTAATAATATAGTGCAATAATGTTTAGTTTTCGAGAAATACATCCTTATTTCTCGGTGACTTTCTTCTATATGTAATTATATTTTAACTTAATATATAAATATAGAGTTTAATATTGTGTTACAATTTGATCGTGTCTCTAATTATTGTTCTTTGAGAAACAATAAATTAATATGGTTTTTTAAATACCTTAATATTATCTACTTAATATTATAAAAAAAATTAATATAAAAAAAGCATGTGTGTTACCTATAATTTCCTTGTATCTGCGGATCATACTACGTGCATTATCCGGAAATTGCATAGAATTAAATTAAATAAATCAATATCGACGAGATTTCCTACGCACCACAGGCGCATGTAAACAATAGTGATAAATACGAGCTTGCACGCCGCGTGAACTCTGGATATTCCGCATTTCCATGCAACGCTGGAAGATTTCCATATCCCGATATCGAACGAATGGACAATGCGATGCGAGATATCATCGCCGAATACCGAATCGACTCTCCTTTAGAGCAAAATTTGTGGAAAATGTCATTGTATACTCGCAGTGTTTTAACATCTAGCGTTGTGTGTTGTATCTCGGCAAATTCAATTAAAATACTGCTATTATTGCCCTTTGGCTTCATTCGTTGAATATCACTCTTTCGAAAATTAGATATAAAGGAAATAGAAATAAATAATTAAATTATTTATAAAAAATTTTAACAGCCCTTGAAGAAAAGAACTGTGTGTGTGATAAAATGTTTCAATAAACTGATTACTGTATCAGTATCTGATGATACAGTAATCAGTTTATTGAAACTATTTTTTAAGGGAAATGGAATTTATTGTCAGACTGATAAAAATTTTAAATAATAATAAAAATTGTATGTCCATAAATTCAAGCCCGATATCATAATCATGTACAAATATCTTTTTCTTTTCTTTTTTACAGAATCCGGTGGCCACGTCTTTCGAGATCTTCTGGATGATATTTGAACCGATCTTGTTCGGCGTTACCGGCATGCAGATCAAGCTCCAAGAGCTTGAAGGAAGAACCGTCTACCTCGGACTAAGTTGTTTGATTGCGGGTATCGTCATCCGTATCGGAGCGACAATACTGCTTGGGATCGGTTCCAAGCTAAATCTCAAGGAAAAGGTGTTCATCGCTCTGGCTTTGATGGCGAAGGCGACCGTGCAAGCGGCTCTAGCACCCGTTACTCTCGACGAGGTCGACAAGAATGATCACCAACAGGTCGAGTATGCCAAGACAGTGCTCATGATGTGCGTACTTTCGGTACTTCTGACTGCACCGGCGGGAGCTATCATCATCACGCTGTCGGGACCAAAGCTGCTGACTAAGACCACAACGCCGGTCAGTCCGCCGGAAGCTTGGAAAATGCGCAGACCGTCGATCCGCGACATCTCGATCATCAATGAGGACCCGGACCTTGAGGAAAGTGCGAACGAGAGAAAGCCCTGACAACCGCATTTACTTCGCATTCAAAGCCAGGCTGATAGCAGGAGCCCGCCTTCATTTTCCGGCGTTCCAAAAGTGTCTAAACGTACTCTTATTTTAGTTACCAAAGGCACGACTTAACAATCGTAGGCTTATGTCCGTACGGTCACTATGGTGAGATATTAATCGACCAGGAAGTTTAATGTCAACCAACTTATATGCCCATGGTCTAAAATGAAGTAATAGTAGCTATCCCTTATGAAAAATACACCCAACTAGTATCCGAAATGACACTCGAATGAATGTTAACTCCCAAATTGCCCAAATAAACCTTCATATATAGATTCATTTGAGTGTCATTTCAGACACTAGTTGGGTGTATTTTTCGTAAGGGATATTCCAGTGATATTATAGCTGGAACTTTTATCCTGAGTTACGCGTGGAGAGATTTTATCCTGGTTAAGTCGTTGGTCCCGTTATACTTTTAAGTGGCAAAGCGATCGAACTTAAACAATGATTTTAGTCCAAGCAAAAATGAAATGTGAATACGATTGATTGCATCTTGCATATCTGTAAAATAATGCAAAATTAAGAGATTACGTTTATTAAAGGATTTTATGGATCTTGGGATTTGAAAATCCGCAAGGCCATAAATTCAAAGTATCATGGATGATCTTGGAACGTATTATATTGTGCGCATGCGTGCGCAATTTGGTGACGAGTTTATAATTATATTTATCGTAATTATAATTACACGTCTTACGATAAATTATTATAATCATAATTATAAATAATTATAATAGCGTTTCACGTATTTCTTTTCTTGAACACTTTATTTTAAGCACAAAATCTGTTAGCAAGATGCTACAAACGTCTTATATTATACTTACTTACGTTATTATAATGAATTTGTTACCAATATTGGCGGAGTTGTTGTGCTTTTAAACAAAGAAAAAAAACTGTGCCGCGGGGAAGGCATCTGTACACCAGTGACAATTTTATCAATAATACATATTTTATTAATTTGATTCATTCAACATTAATTTTTATGTTTACCGCGTGTGGGTAGTTATGTTTATTCCTGCAGAAGAGAAAATCGTTCGTTGGACGACGGGTTACCATGTGACACATTTGAAGACATTTTTATAACAGATATTTACGAAAGATGCAATTGTGCGCTAATTTGCCGTTAATATTAAGTGATTTTGGAAGCTCTATGAGTGATTGATTTATGTAGGTATCGACCGTATTATGACGGATTTTATGATTATAAGCGCGCGCTTTTATAATTAGTATGTATATTGGAAAGAAGTGAATTGCGCGAGAGTGCGAGTCTGGCATTAGAACCGCCCGCACCGGCTACAAAGTTATGCCACGTGGTATCTTAATCTTTTTCATAAGAAGTTTTTTCAGTGAAAGGAGAAAAGCCGCTTACTTTTTAAGTTTTGTAGCGGCATAAGAGAGTTTAGTCTGGACTGGTTTTGGTATTAAAACAGTAGCGCGTGTTTTCTTAGATATATTCTTATATGTCCTGGATGTATCCCCGACGCGACCTGAATACATAGTGTAAACATTTATTGTTGTAAAAAATCGTAATTTTACCGTTAAACTCCATTTGAATATACATTTAAAATAAAAGCAGTTTTTGCTATCTGTGGGTTTTCTGACATTTTTTTCAGAGCTCGGCAAAAAATGCACATTTCGGCCGATTTTCAGCTTAAAGCTCTTACCTCACCTGGTCTCACCAATCTGCACACAGTCTAAATGTCAATCGATATTTGAATTGAGCGAAGTAGTAAAGTAAGGGGAAAGCTTTAAGCTGAAAATCGGCCAAAATGTGCATTTTTTCCTGAACTCTGATTTATTTAATTTCTGCTGATTGTTATCGACGAAAATAATTATACAGATCTGCGAGGTTTTTTTGTTTGAGAATTATAAATGATTGTTTACGTAATTTTGTGCGTTAAACACGAATCTGGCCGCAGAAATTGCCTATCACGTCAAGTTTTAAGAATTAAATGGGATAAAATAGCCTAAAAATGACGATTTTGATTATATCTATAAAATTGTTACAGAGAAAGCAAATTATATTTCCAATATTTTTATCGATAGCTTATAGTACTATTCTTTCTTTCAAAATCAATTTTTGTTAACATGCGATTTTTTTTCGCCAACCAGTTAGAAGTTATGAACTTTTGAAAACAGGAATGCATATTATACATAGGGTGTTCTATAAGAAATAGCCAAGCGGTCGTATGCTGGTAGAGCGGATTAAACTGAGTGAAAAAGTTCTGTATTATTTTGCGATTTTTGCAATAGTTAACGAGTTTTAATTAATAGAGATAGTCGAATTCGCCCGGCCTAATCCAAACGCGCGCCGCGGTGAAATGCGGTCGCCCAGCAATCGAGCTTGCTAGGCGAGCGAAAGTTTGTTAGGAGTTGTTGTTTATAAGCGGCATTAACTATGCAGGAGCGACGCGTAGAGCACACCTCCAAACATCTTCTCGTGTACTTAGCAACGATGACCGCTGGGCGGTCATATCTCTTCACGCGCTTACATTTAGCGATAAGTTGAGCGAATTTGGCTATCTTTATAAATTAATAACTCGTTAATTATTGCGAAAATCGCAAAATGGTATAGGGCATTTCAACTCAGTTTAATCTGCTCTACTTACGTACGATCGCCATTTCTTAAGAGACACCTTTTATATACGCATCCTTTTATAAGCTTAAAGTCAAAGTCAAAGCTTATTGAAAGCCTTCAAATATATTCAGTTTATCTGTGCTAGTTGCTTCAGTCTGTTAAAGGGCTATGCTCCAATGCTTTTAAAAGTTCATTATTTCTAACTGATATATATATTTCGGTTAAAAAAAATCGTACGTTAGCAAAACAAAAATGGATTTTGAAGAGGAAGGATAGTATTATATAAAACCATCAGTTAAAATATTGGAAATAATTTACTTTCACTGTAATATTTTTATCAATATAATCAAAATCGTCATTTTTAGGCCATTTTACCCTATTCATCTCACAAGCTTGACATGATAGGCAATCTCTGTGATCAGATTCGTGTACAACGCACAAAATTATGTAAGAAATCGCTTATAATTCTCAAACATATTTTAACATCTTTAATTTCGCAGGTTTGTGTTAATTGCCACAACAACATGTGTGCGGCAAATAAAATATATTATTCTAACATTCACACTTCGGAAAATATTGAAACATGTCTTGAGATTATTTCAAAAAAGAAAACTTTATTATTATATTATTTGATTTGCTTATCGTTAGAGATGGGATTAAGTATCTCACAATTAAGTAGATTCGACTCTGATGACATATTTCGAATTCTCTATGAGTACCTTGAAATATAAGAATATTATTTCCAAGTAGACTTGACCCTCAAACTACAACATTCTACACATTTCTAAGTAGCTTACTTTGGCGGAAAAAAATTTATATGAATAATTACAAAGTTCTATTAAAAGTAGAAATTTATAAAAATTATTAGATTTTCTATAGAAATATTTTTGTTGTAGAAATATTTATATTTTCATAAAAATTTTTTTATTTTTTTAGATATGTGTATTTAACTACTAAAATTAACAAACGTGTTCTAATTCTAGCATTTTTGCGTAGACCAACTACATCTTTTATACTGTTAATCTCGTTTGGAATTTGAGACTGATGATAAATATTCTAGAATAATAAGTTCAATTTCTAGTTAAGACTTTTGTCCATTATTTGATCAGTCAAACGAAACATCTTATTGTAGGGAAAACATGGCAAGTACTGTTCGGGTAAGTATTTGCGAACAGTAGAGAGAAGGGTTTAGCCCTATTCCTCCCTGGCAGAAAAAAATTTTACAAAATTCTACACAAATTTAAGAAATGTTATAAAAATACAGGAAAACGCTATAATTGGAACACTTTTCTAAATTTCTGCAAATTTTTGTATTTTTATTGTGCGATTTCTACAAATTTTTCGGTAAAATTACATCAAACTACAACATTCTACACATTTCTAAGTAGCTTACTTTGGCGGAAAAAAATTTATATGAATAATTACAAAGTTCTATTAAAAGTAGAAATTTATAAAAATTATTAGATTTTCTATAGAAATATTTTTGTTGTAGAAATATTTATATTTTCATAAAAATTTTTTTATTTTTTTAGATATGTGTATTTAACTACTAAAATTAACAAACGTGTTCTAATTCTAGCATTTTTGCGTAGACCAACTACATCTTTTATACTGTTAATCTCGTTTGGAATTTGAGACTGATGATAAATATTCTAGAATAATAAGTTCAATTTCTAGTTAAGACTTTTGTCCATTATTTGATCAGTCAAACGAAACATCTTATTGTAGGGAAAACATGGCAAGTACTGTTCGGGTAAGTATTTGCGAACAGTAGAGAGAAGGGTTTAGCCCTATTCCTCCCTGGCAGAAAAAAATTTTACAAAATTCTACACAAATTTAAGAAATGTTATAAAAATACAGGAAAACGCTATAATTGGAACACTTTTCTAAATTTCTGCAAATTTTTGTATTTTTATTGTGCGATTTCTACAAATTTTTCGGTAAAATTACATCAAACTACAACATTCTACACATTTCTAAGTAGCTTACTTTGGCGGAAAAAAATTTATATGAATAATTACAAAGTTCTATTAAAAGTATAAATTTATAAAAATTATTAGTTTTTTTATAGAAATATTTTTGTTGTAGAAATATTTATATTTTCATAAAAATTTTTTTATTTTTTTTTATATGTGTATTTAACTACTAAAATTAACAAATGTGTTCCAATTCTAGCATTTTTGCGTAGAATTTTGTAGATTTTTTTCCATCAGAGCTATTATGTCAATAGGACCGATAGATCGATAGATCATACAAGTATTTACAAAAAATTTTGCCTTTCTTTACAACACGTTTCTGCCTTTCTTTAATAAACTGATAACATAATTCTTAGAGTTCTAGTACTACTTGTAAAAGCTTTTTGATTCTTTACGATAAAATGTACTAATAAATACATTTCGAATCTTGCAGGTACTCATATATAAGATTCGAAACTAACTAGTCAGAATCAATTACTTCGCAAGTACAATGTATGAAATATTATTTCTTATGAGTCGAATCCTAGAAAATGCTTAGATTTAATTTCGGGTTTTTAAATACATATTGAATTTGATACTACGTCTGATACTTAACGTCAAGTTTAAAAAACTGCTTATTTTGAAAAATATCTCTTAAAATGCGTCATGAACACTCAACAAACTCCTCTAATCAACAAAGTATTTTCTTAGCAAAATATACAAACACAAAAATATATCATCAGGAACCATTCGATATTAAAATAATAACATTTTATATATGTATATATATTTTATATATAATGTATACATACATTTAGGTATATATATACATATATATATTTTTTATATATACGTTTTCTAATTTTATCTATTGTAACACTATATTAACTTAGTATTGGTCCACAACCTTGTTTTAAGAGGCCGTAAGAAATTACTAATCACAGTTGAACATGAAGAGAATAATCGACTACGGTTGGTCAATTTCTTACGGCCTCTTAAAGCAAGATTGTGGATCAACTTATATGTGTCATTCATATCGTATACAAAAATATCATTCATAATTTATGATAAAATGATTTTAAAAATAATTTAATATACTTTGGTATTCTTACAAGGGAACACAACTGAGTGTTTTATTTCGATTTTAATAAATTTTGGAAAATTAAAACACAAAAATAGAAAATGTTTAAAAATTTATGTTAAGGAGTGAAACACTCTTTATAAAACAAATCGATTTTTTTCGAAATGTTTTCAAAGCGAAACTAAAAAGGATAAAAAAAATTTATTGAATAAAAGTTCAATGGTTTCAATGGTGTCAACGATAATTCGCTTCGAAAAAAAAACAGATTTTTTTCAATAGTGACAAAAATAAGAAACATTTTTTTATAAGTGTTTCCTCACACATTAAGGGAATGACACTCAAATGAAAGGTGTGTCATCCCCTTAACGTGTGAGGAAACACTTATAAAAAAATGTTTCTTATTTTTGTCTATTTTATTATTTCTAAAATTTATTAAAATCAAAGAAAAACACTTGCTTGTGTTCTTTTGTTAATGAAATTTTTTGATGTAACTGCTACAACTATAAATCTAATATTTATTTTATTGTAAATCTAATATTCGAAAATTTAATGTCTGCGACACAGAATATCTTTTTGAGAACTTTCTAGCAGATATTTCTGAGAGTCAAAAATAGCAGATATGAATAAGTTAAGTATGGGCTGATACAATAGGAAACTTTATAAAATATACAATCGTATCCTATGTCGCTTGAAGCTCTATTCATGCCACTATTTGCATAGCGTCAAATCGCCCAATTAAACACAATTATTTCTCCTGTCAGTTATCAACCCTCGTGCTATCAAGAGAATAATAAAATTATGTCAGAATAGCAGATTAATCTTGTTTGGAATATAATTCATTCATAATGACGAACAAAGTTTAGCGTTATTACGTATTATTAAGTATAATTTATTAAAATACGTTCACTATTGAATACATTCTACTACTTAATAAAATATTAATAACAGGAAGGTTTCAATTAATTTTAACTGACAAGGAGTATTTAAGATAATCATAAATTAGGCAGAATGTAACTCGGAAAGGCGCAACAATATATGATAAAAAGAAAGATATCCTAATAACATAGATTTTCTAAAGGCGTCCATAGGACGTTCTAAGGATGTCGTGTGCTCTATATAAGTTATTCACGCTAGACAGTTTCAATTATTATTAATTATACTTTTTAAGGCGTTGAACTAATTGCGAATGTAGTCGTTAACGTACTGCTACTCGTGCTTTTCCTTATTCTATAAGGATCATGCAAGGTCGTGGTTGCGTTGCCTGTCGGGGTCGGTTTTTTGTTATTGATGTCTAATGCCAATCGCCTACGAAGTGCTTGATAGACGCGACTCTTCAGGACGAAGAGAATAAAGATTAGTAGACCTTGGAGGCAATTGATGACGTCGCTGGTGTAGAAGAACACGTGGTGCCAGTGTTCGTAATTTAAATATTTTATCAGGAAGAACGACACCACCTCACAGATCCAGGACATTCCCATGACGATGAACAGTTTGACGTTCATGATAAATCTATTGAAAAATAATATAAATACAATATTTTATAAAATAAAATTTTACATAAAATAAACTTTTAAATAAAATATACGTAGAAATATTAAGGCAATATTCTGTCACTTTTGAGTTTCAAAAAAATTATCGAGTATTACATTTTTGACATTTTTTAATAGTTTGAATCTTGAGAAAGAGAGAGAGAAAGAAAGAGAGAGAGAAAACAGATTAAAGGTAACTTGCAAAAGTTTTTATCAATATATAAACTTTAAACACGTTCTTTTCGAAACATTTTTCAAAATTGTCACAATAACTTCTCTAATTTTAATTCAATTGATTCAATATTTTTAGGAGAAATTCACAATATTGTTCTTTCTCGTTCAACTTAAAATCCAATAAAAATTACATTTTTATTTTTTTTATGGTAAAATAAAATCTCATAAAGAAAAATGGAGAAATTCAATGTTTTTCAAAACTTTACCGTTTTTGCATAAAAATCAATTTTTTAACTTGGTTGTAGGATAAACAAAAATTACATTTGTGTAGATTAAAAATTTTTTTAATATTTTGATTTAGATAATTTCTGCATCTTAAATCAAGAAAACAATGGGTGATTTTTTTTGCCCATACAGATTTTGCAAATAATTGTCAAAAATAATTTTTCTAATGTTTGAAAAAATTTATATAGATTCCCTGTTATCTAACACAATCGTTATATAACAGTTACATTGTTGAGTTGGGAAATTACAACTACCATTTACATAACTGTAAATTTGTGTTTGTTGGGTTACCTTATAATTCAAATATTAAAAAATAAATATATCAAATTTCATAAGTTTATATTAAAAAAAAATCTAAAAAAGACTACAAAATGGGGTAACAAAAACGAAAATAAATATAAATAAAGCAGCTACCAAAGCTTTTGATAAACTTTGATAGACATTAAAATCCTATTTTGTCTTAACTACTGTTTTATTTATTATTCCTTACGTTGGTTATAGCACTAAAATAGTTGTTTATCAAGCGTTTCCCATTTACCGGAAATTAATAGTGATAGTTATTTGCATGTAGTTAGATCAAACTGTATTGATTATTTTTAAAAAAGTATAACCAACTAACCAACTACTCATAACTGAAGTCAATGGTGTATAAACACTGCCGTGTATAACACGCACGATTTTATTGCTGCATTTCAAGTTTTAGTTTTAAATAGAGAGTAATTCTCGTGCTTCTGCGTAGGTTGTGGTAAAACGATTTCGAGGAAGGGTATTCCAACGAAGGTGATAAAATCGACACGAAAAGTCCAAAAATGCATATACCCAAAATTTTACGTGCACTATACCGCAACTTTATTACCAAAGTATCTTTTTTCATTTACAGTTGCATCCGAAAACAAAAAGAAAATCGATGTTGTTGAGCTGACGAAAAAGCTGAGCCGACGAAAAAGCACTCACCTCTTCCTGTCGGAGCGGAATCGTTTGCTTCTGGGATCCGTGGGATCTGCAGTTACCCTTTTTATCTCTGCTTTCACCTTATTGCAATACGTCGACGTGAGGATGAAGAACACCACGTTGGATATTAGCAGAATCATCACCGGTCCGATGAAGAAAGTTAATTCGCCGTATGCATCTCGACTTTCTGTAACGTTTGCAATTAAAATATTTAATAAAAATTTGATTAAAATATTAAAAATGTATCACTCTATACGAAGAAAATTGTAACGTAAATATGAAAATATTGTCTTTCTCCGAATTTGTGTTATTTAATTATTTCGTTTCAATTAATACTTTTCTAAAAAAAATTAATTTGACGTGTTTTATCATACAATTAAGAGACGTGATTGTGAATTAAGAAACATAATTCAGTAATAATCTTAGGCTCTGGTAACTCTATCTTCATTTTGTATAGTGAAGATTGCTTATTAATTGAGAATTTTTTTTATTTGGCCGTTATCGAATGCAATTACTTTGAAGATATAAGTGATGCTTAGTACGCGAGCAGTTAGTTTAATTGCATTTTATATATCGAGAAGCAATGATGCCTGAATTTGCTCTAGCACGATCAATACGGTTGCTCAAGAAAGTTTTTAATTATCGGATAATTGCGGCACGATGATAGAAAGAAAACTTTACGTTTGCCTCCTTCTCGATACGATCAACTTTGAATGCCAAATGAATTTTCAGACTGCTATTCACTTGGTACCAATTCTCAACTCCATCTATTCCCAATGTATAAATTATAATAGCAAGGAGGAGGCGCGAAGAAATAACCAATGCTGCGCCCAAGTCAGCTTTCGTTACGAAATCCGAGATCTTTCCGAGAACTCCGTAATTAGCTTTGACAAATTCGAGTTACGTCATCTGAGACAACAGTTATCGGCTGTAAGTGACTCACGTGTAAACCAACAGCTCCTATTGCCAATATCGGGCTGCAGACAATCTGGCAGGATATCCGTGCTGTCGGCAATGATAGCGAGGATTGACACCAGGAAGGCGAAACCCCATGCATATAAACAGTATAAGAGAAATCTTTTCCTATGCTCACGCTTCTTCGTAATCGTACTTCCACGTAAAACTCTGAGAAGATAAATCAGCGTTATCTTATTTATTACAAGTACATCCACATACAGTACAGGATCTGCAGTTACATTTTAGTAACATTGCAACTCATATACTGCAATGGAATGTTTTAGAAACATTGTCAAAATACAGATGTGCAATATGATTTTAATAACGTTGTAGCAGTACTTTAAACATACTGTGAAAACAAACTTCTAAGATTTTATGTATAAATATTTGTGTATGCGTGCACATTTTCTGATTCATCAAGCTTACAAGCAATTTTATACGAGAATCTTGTATTGCATTTAAATCTACCGTAACTATTCATGTAAAGCTATTTTTGAAAATACTTGGTAGTAACAATTTCTGCAATCAAAAAGAGGTTTTCAATCAAAATATTACTATTCAATTTTATAAATTTGCATTCACAGCAAAGTTTTACTTCAAATTTTAATGTAATTCCAAGACATTAAAAAAATTACAACGCTATTAAAATCACTAATAATTTGAGGAACATGTATACAATTGAAGAAAACAATTGTATAAATATAAATTTGCATTTGCGCAATTAATAATATATTAATACATATTATAATACTCTCATTTTATATAATAGTACATATTAATATAAATCAATATAATATGAATTAAAATAATGCATTATTAATAGTGTATTATAAAATTATTTTCTTAATTTTTTGATATTTGTGTACATATGTCCCACAGACTGTTCAAATTAAAAACATTTTAATTATTAGATATGACATTTGTTACATTAATATGTTTTATTAAGTTTATGCTTTAATCTTATATTGCAATATTTCTAAAAACAGACATTTTACCGTTGTTACAATGTTACAGTAACATTGTAGCAACGTTTTTGAAATATTGCAATGTTGTGATACAATATTTCTGTAATGTTCTGCAATCTTTCTGTGCTGTATTGGTCAAGAAATGAGAAGTTGTATATTGCTGAATACGATGTAATCTCGAGTATACATGGGGATACAAATGTCTTTTCATTTTAAGTTAGCTGTGTTTCGGACTTTTATGTGTGTGTAACGTGTAACGTATTCTATAAAGAATATGAAACACAGCTATCTTCAGATGAGAAGACATTTGTGTTTCTATGTGTACATCAGAGAATATGTTAATTTATAAAGTTCTCATATTCCAAGTGTGTTTCTTAAGATGAGGTTTTTAATATTAATCGAACGATGAAAACTAAAATTGAAGTGACACTTGAATGTCAATTATTGTCACATCAAAGAGGACTGACGCACAATTCGATTCATCACGAAGTCATTCTTAATTCGAGGAAGTCCATCGATGTGGGACTCAACCGTAAAATTCCGCGAATGCCGCATAAATATCACATAATTTACTTTTTGACCTCCGCGGAATGAGGATCGTAAAAAAAAAATACGTAAAAAACGGGCTCATGGAATTCCCGATCGAGAGAGCGCACAGCTAGCCAGCTAGCATTAAGATATACTAGCATCGTCGCTGAGATGTGTGTGGGAAATCTATTTTCTCCGTATATTTACAAATCTCCCAGCTAGAATAGCGTCTTGAACACACAAACGTTCGTAACCGGCGAGAAACGATAGACGAGATACGTACAAGTCCAAGCAATCGTCAGGTCGTTCTTGGGCACAATATGTCCCAAAGTTATTTCTCTTTTTAATAAAAATGTGCGAGTATTTATTTTCGACGGGATTTATCTTCCCGAGATATTTTGTCCATATTTCTCTGTGATACTTCTCGATTGTAATGTTGATCTGTTGAAAGAAAAATATTTAGAATTTCGTTTATATTAAAAATATTTAATAAAAAGTCTTTTTATTCTGAAAGATTTCTTGAACTTTTTGTGAACTGGAGTACTTTCCTGCGTGTTATACACATCGTGTCGGCGCTATATAAAACGCGTTGAGTCATTTCAGTGTTTAATGTTTAGCAATGTATATTTTTTTGTACCGGCGTACGTAGAATACAATGAATTCGTGAAGAAGCGTATTGAGGCGACTAGATGATAGAAGGGTTAATGGCGAGACGTCGGCGAGACATATTTTATGAAAGGTCAACGAGGCAATTGAGATAACTATCGAGACAACTATCGAATAAATGAGAAAATACAATTTTGTGCAATGAGAAAACTTCATAAAATTATTAAAAAAGATGGCCTAATTCATTCAGTAATCTTCAAAGAGGTATGATTATTGATTTTCTGCTCGGGGAAAATTATTGCGTCACATCATTTACCCAATATTCTCGATTATCTCACTTAACTTGATCGTGTGATCATGTATGACTTACCCAAAGGTCCACCATATATCGAAGCACATGACGTTAAGCCAAGAAAACGCCGATAGAAAAGAGAAAAGCACGATGTAAGCTGGAAAAACATTTTTCTTTTTTTCGTTTCTTTAATGTCATTCGTATATGAATATTTCCCAGTACAAACCTAAGATTTTGCACGTAATTATATTTTGTTCATCGAACCCGTTGCCGGGCGTGATCCAGGTGATAATGGGCAAGCAGATGAAGGCCAGAAGGAGGCTGATCACGTGGCACATAAGCGTTTTACCGTGAAGATTCTGCAGACTCGGCAGACACGCGTACACCAGCAGGGTCATCAGCAGGAAGACACAGCTGGTGATCTGCAGGGCGGTGTTCATCCGCCACCTGTCAACGTGGAGTGAGAAATACATACATTTCGCGTATTTCATATTTTGCTGAATGCACGCGCGCAACATTGTTTATCCGACGCCTATAAGATTGACTCTTCCGACGTTATTTTTATCAATTTCACGGACATTGATAAACGCCTCTCTTTGCGTGGGATACACAGCTAAAACGTTTACTGCTCTCGAATACTGGGCATCGTCTATTGTGCTACTGCGCTCCGGCACGCTACGTTTGTTTGACTTCGCGAAGTTTAAACAAATCAAGCCTGCCGAGTTTCACCAAATTTGACAGAATTTGCGGTGGAAGAGACGGGAGCCTGAATGCATAGAAATGCTCCCCAGTACCATGCGCCAATGGAGATCTAATGCAACGCGTTTGCTAATTCCTAGAAACTCAACACGAACGCATACTTTTCCGAAACAACTTTCCCGATATCACAAAGCGTTTTCACAATATTTACACTCAATGCAATCTCCCTCTACAGTCACACCGAATAACCCGTACAGCACAGAATATTCTAGCAATGTTTTCAACATTTCTGCAATATTATTTGAAATATTACAACATAGCTGCAATACTGCTGAATTGTTCTGTGCTAAATGAGAAAGCTGTTCTTTATGGAAAAAATACTATTCGTGAAAAAATTATTGAAAATTTGTTACAGCTTGCAAACGATTTTCTCATTTTGTGCACATATGTTTCATGATAATCTTCAATTAACCGAATAATTATGTGGGTGAGAAGCATTTTGGCAGCTTTCTGGAGATTTCCAATCGGAAAACAGAGAAAGACATAATTGCACCGGATTCCTCAAAAATGACAAAAGATTAAAGACTTCGAATTTTTAAGCAATGAGTCAGAGAAATAACAAATGTTGGTTCAAATGTAAATAATGATCATATTGATGTTGATAATGTGCTTTATGGGTCTCAAAATAAACTGGAGGGGGCCATACTATCAGTGGATAACAGGAGTCGGTCCTAAGACCTTTCACCAATTCGGAATTTGGGAATCAATCCTTTCGTCTTCAGAAACTTGTATATAAACCGTAAGTCTTTGAGGCTCACTTTCTCTCTTCTTCTTTTTCTTCAGTCCGTTCTCGTGACCTTCATGCTACAATGAAGTCCTTACTCTCGGGTGAGATATTTTTAGTTAGATTCAGTGTGCAAATTTGTTTCGAATGGCAAAGGATTGATTCTGTGACCACACTCGGACCCTCATCCAAAACTAGGGCTACCTGGAAACTTTCAGCCAAACCAACTCTCCTAAGAACAGTAAGTTTCCAAGCGTTTTCCTCTCTCATTTGGGCAATTCGCGCGTTTTCCTTTTTTTCTAAAAAATTAATTATTTCCGTCCGGACATCTACAAAAATAACATCCTCGAAATAAAAGATGTTGGTGCAGTCTCGAGTTATAGGAATTGAATTTCTTGAATCCAATTTGAACGATCACTATACTCGTGGAAATAGGAGTTATAGTGTCCTATTGGCACGCTGGCCCATATTCTAGTATCATAAAAGTACGTCCAACTCGTAACACGCACTCTATTACAGCGTATTCATGAGAAAAAGTTTTGTTGCGTCATCTCCCCCTCCTCTTAGCCCTCTGTAAATCCAACCGGTCCCATCTAAAAATTTCTCCTAAAGCTGGATGTAACAAACTATTGAAAAAGTAATCGTAGCTTTAATGTCCAATAGTTTTTTTGCAAGTCTAATAATATTTTTCCATAAGAGATGAATAGTCTCTAAAATACACAAGTGTAATTATTATAAAATTATCGTGCGAATAATATTATATAGAATTGAAGAAAATAGAAATAATATACCTTGAAATTGAAGTTTCTTTTGCTGGTGCGTCGAAGCATATGAAGAAATATAAACTGTGATCGAATTCCGATATGTTGTAAAAGATGTCCATGCAGTACCTGCTCTGGTCATACAAATCATAATCCTTAACAAGAACGTGTCCTCTTGACGTCAGAAACCATTCTTCCTCTCTTGGATCCGTGGGATACATGCCGTACTTACACGGCTTCCCAATTAAGACTCCATAATCTAAACAATCAAAGGAAAGACTATTAATTCCGTTTCTTCATGCACAGTATTCCCGTCGACAACTTGTAATTGTTATTGATTACACAGTTTAAAAAATCACCAAAAGAAGGCAAGTTATTTCATATAGTTTTTTGGATGTTGAATATAAATTCAATTTCCATGTTGTTCTCCATGACGATGTAATTATGAATTAATTTAAATATAAATCAAAATAAAAATTTGAGAAAGTAATTAAAGTTGTATAATATGTAAAAAGTCCTTTTTTGCAACTTCAATTGTAAGTTGAAAAAAAAGTCATGCTGTTTTGTTTTCTATGTAAATAAAAGATTTTGCTTCGTATGAAAAAATATCTTTCATTTACATAGAGGACATGACTTTTTCGTCAATCTAATAAATTTTCTAAAATCATAATGAGATCAAACAATTTGAAAACTGGATTCATAACAGTCAAAAAGCTATAGGAAATAATTAATCTTGTTCTGGTGTTCAAAAAAAAGTCATTTTTTGTTGAACTATGGATCAATAAATTTTAATAATAAATTTTAATGATAAAATAGGAATAAAATAAGTATAAAAAGTTATTTAAAGTAAAGTAATATTTTTTTAGAAAGCCATAAAAGCGTTTAAATATCATTACAAGTACCTTTGGTTGTGTCGAAAGCGGACGATTTCGTTTGATTCACGGCGTTTGCGAGAGCCTCGTGAAACTCTGTCGGTTCGTTGGGTACAGCGAGTTTATTGCATCCCTGGATGTAAAAAAACTCATTTTCGGCGCAGCACTTTCTGATGCAGGCATTCGTGTCGCAGAATTCCGGATCGCTGCAGACGCGCGCTACCAGTGTTCGATCAGATGCAAAATCCGGCGTCATCTCGAGGCAAACGTTATCCTCGGTAACCGAAAGTTCCTCTTTGACGTTTCTATTCTTGAACACTGGAACCATCACCTGCCAAGTTATTTGATTCATCTACTGTTGTTTTAATTCGCATCCAAAGTAACGATTGTTTTTGCAAATTATTCTACATGAGATGTTTAGCAAATTGTTATTCTAAAAAATATCTACCATGATACATCTGTGACATAAGATTTGTAACATCTGTTAAGAAATCCTTGAACATTCAAAAGCAGAGAGATGCGTTTTTGAATTCTTAAGAAGTTGTTAATACTGTGTCTCAGTTGATTAATTTCAAAATATGTATGAAGAGAAAAAACAATTAATTAAATTCAATATAGAAATCTGGACTCGTGAAATTGTCAAAACAAGAAAGAGATACGGCAAATGCGAGTCAAGCATATATATAAGTTATATATTTAATTTATTCTTATTGTTAACTTATTTTTCTTTGTGAGCACGCGTTACACTCTT
>QKQZ01016104.1:0-11886 GCA_003595255.1 Solenopsis fugax | reverse complement strand
CTGTAGATTTGCTGGGCCAGCACAATTTTTAGCTGTTGCAGCTAATCTTTTTTTTTCCGTGAAAGAATCGATAAAAATTCTTGCCATCAATATTCTCAGTCAAAAGCTACACGAGAAAACGGTTTTGCTGAAATACATATCTAAAAATAATTATTGTGCTATTAAAATGTTTATATAAATTGGTAGAATATCAAAACTTTTTGCAACGATATGCTTGAGCGTCCTAAATAATTATTTTGATGAACGTAAAAACATTTCCTGATTTGAATACGGCTAAATTTTTACATACTTCAGTAAAATTGTTCTTTCCGTGTAGACTTAACGGAATGATACCGGTTGAAAACTCTGGATGAAACGCACGCGGAAACGTTTGTCGACAACTACTCGAAACGACGAGCGAGTGATAGATGAGGTTTGCCAGGAATTCTCTTAATTATTCCCCACGCTCGGATGACTCGCGTCTTCATTGCGACCGGCGCGGCGCGTTCTTCTTCTTTCTCCGCGAAATCGTCGAAGATGCATCGCGACCGCTGGCTATCTCGATGGGATCATCGACCAGATCTACGAGATTCTTTCGGCTTGTCGCACGGCTCGCAGAATGCGTGGCGCGGGAGGATGCAAGTGGCGTGCTGAATCGCGTGCTCATCGCCGACCATAATCCATTTCGACGTCGGGACGCAATCGCGGTTACGTTCAAGACTGTACAAAGTCGCGTAACGATCGCTCTTAATCTTAATTCCAATCATCCCGTCGCTAAGACCATGAGATATGTGTGGTACAACATTGCGGAATCGTCCTTCGTATAGAGATAAACTGAAGTATTAAACAACTATTTTGAGATGAGCAGGAAGATTTCGATAATCCACTGACAATAACGCAAGTGATGCAAAAACTATGTAATTAAAAGCATAATTAAAAATTAAGTAGAAATTAAAATTGTTCAACAGAATGATGTTAAATATAATTGTAGAACATCTTACTCCTAATCTCTTTATCACATTTAATGTTTATATTTAATTATGTACTTAAATTCGAACAGTAATTCGAATAAAAACTTCAGTTTATGATTTACTTCGCGAATTTTAAAAATATAAAGTAAAATGATAGCTACTAGTATCAATAAAAGAAACTACATCAAATGTAGTATTTCAAATGATAACCTGTGAAATGTCAACAAAGCGCATTTTGAGTTAATAAATATAGTAAGCGATATCAATTTCTTATTTTATCTGAGTTTATATTTATCTTTGTACTATTTCACAAAGATAAACTATTTAAATACAACCAACTTATTCTGCGCATAATATTCTCATAAATTATTTTACTAACGTACATTTTATATTTGGTTAATTGAATTTAAAAAATGTATATTAAAATCAAGGTTCATTAATAGCTGTTTATGTTAAATAGCATATAAATTCGAAACTTATGTAAGGATACGCACACATAGCCTATGGCTTAAGTCTAAGTCGAGGTGATACTTAGCCGCATGCATGACCGTTAAGCGAATTAATCCGACACGTTCGCTCACCGCGAGTTCCGATTAAAACGAGTACCGAGGATGACGCCCGTCAAGCTAAACGATATCTCGTGATAAGCTCTTCGTGCGAGATACGCACGATTTTTCCGCACGCTATGTGTAAGGCAACACTGTAAATTTTTCCCACTTTTAATTTGCGCAGTTACATCCGTCGAGCAACGTCTGCCCTTCCCATAAAATTCCTTAATCCGAATCTCTTTTCCTTTTAGAGATTAACGATCACTTATTGAAAATATGATAAAATATTAATTAGTACTTTTTATAATATATTGTGTGATTAAAGAATCCAAAATTTTGAAACACAATTAGTCCGTAATTTAAAAGACTTGATTTGAATATCCATATACAAAAAAATTGTACAAAAACTTTATATTTTTAACGAAAATATGTAGAAACGCTATTCAGAATCATGGTTATTTATTTCACCTATTCCTGTTCTTAATTGCTTCTTAAAATGCTTAACAAGAATTCCATTAGAAATGTAGAATTAACCAATAATAATACCCTTGTATTTATGTAACATTTTCCTTACAACAATCTCGTGAGTGACTTTTTTTCTGCTTATTATTTAAAGCTGACACTAGACGCATATCGTGAGAGAATCATAATTTCAAGATCATAATTTTTGGATCGCGACAAGATGGAATCCCTGTCTCTGCGAGATGAGAATAGTAATATTGCACGAAACACACATCGGTCTTCTACTTTGTGCGGTGTGGACAAGTCCTTCGTAGTACCGCGCGGTTTAACGACCCGACCGCGGGCGACATGTTATACGGCGAAATCCGAAAATATCCGTCATCACCATGTTGGTCACGTAGTTATCAGCCACTATCAGAGAAACGGGTTCTTCGAATCGCTCGAGATTCTTATTTCTTTTTCCTCGCGTCGAGTTCCAAGGAAACGACTCCTGCTTCGCAACCGGCTATACGACCTGGGCGTGACCTCTCGTCTAGATTTCCATCCCGTGGAAAATAGCCTGGCCTAGCTTGCTCTTAAGGACGGGACGCGACACATGAAATGCGATTTAGGATGTTCAAAATTGTACGTGTTAACGACACGTAGCAACAAAGTGGACAAGGTTGGAGCAAGAACGAAGTTTTACTTCTTTATTACTCTTGAAAGTAACAGAGCGTTTTGGACGTGCCTAGACAATTTTATTAACAAAAAATACTGAAGAACGAATACTGAGAAATAAAAATGTTACAGTAACGAAATCTTTAAATGTGACTTGCATTTTTCTGGCTAACTATTTAGAAACAGATCGGTTGTTTCTTAAAAATCAAGTGTGACGAAAATAATACAAATCATACGACAAACGCATGAAGAATGGAAATAATTGTGGAGTATTTTTTTAACATCGTAATTGTCTGCAATGTATGAGGCACCGATACGAAAGCACTCCTGACGTCTCGCGAAAAGGCCAGGTGCGAGCTTCAGCTAGGAGCTCCGAGGAATTTGACCCCTCGGGGTCAATTCGCAACCCGTTGCAGGCCCCAAAATTGCTGCGGAGGCCGCGCTTGATCAAGATCCGCCGTTAATCCATCCTGGGGTTAAGAAACACCACTGGTGTTCGTTTTGCCTCGCCTCCGCTCAATTAAATTCTACTTCAGGAAGATTATTTCATAAATCACATCCTGTCCCGAACACACGCACGGACGTCCCCTCCCTCCCCTCATCCATTTTCTCACCCACTTGTTCCTTCACCACATAACAATTTGCCACTATTATTTGAAGGACGAGACAAAGGCAAGATCATTAGGACGTGTTAACCTTGTACAGGTACTAGTAAGAATACTCATCGGTTGATATACATAATTAGGTTTCAGCCAGTTTTTACTTTATAAGAGGGAAACTTTTATTTTTGTTTTCTTATCCCGTAATACACTGATCCATATAATGAGTTCCCAGAGAATAGAATTCCAGCCGAAGTAGATCTGAGAAAATGCACGTCGAAGCAGGAAATAGCTTCTCTAATAAAAATCAGTATGTAATATCTTTATTTCGCGTCGCGTCACAGAATTCCAGCGCAGAAGTTTAGTTCGTCACGCTTGAGGGATAATGAGAGAAGAAACGCGTTAGTTATGCAATTCGCGAAAGAAGCGAAGAGCCAGTCGTCCGTACCGTACAAAAAACCCGCACGCTCGCATTCTTGCATACTCGTAGATCGATCGCTACCACGGTATGGTCGAGGGAAAATTCTCCGCGTTTTACGGGTGTTTCGGTTCAATGCGGCGGCGGCAGCGGCGGTAACAGCGTCCAGGTCCAGATGATGCCCGACGAGATTCCGCAGGCTCGCGTGTCGCGGTATTTAATTATTTTCACGTCGAAATTTCGCGCTTGCGAAACGATCCCTGCCATCTCTCGCACTTCGCCCTCACGGCGGCATTACGGTATCCGGGTACCAATCCTACGTAACAATTTAATAGCATAGTATCTCCACCGACACCACCTGGCGGTCAGGTATGCCACATCAAAGTCTTTATTAGGCCCGATTGAACGTTACTGCGACCCCGCTTGCTCATACGCCGCCGTGCAATATCGGCGACGGCAGCAGAATGTCCGCTTTTCATCCCACCTTCACATGCACATACGCTAAAGTCCTCGTTGCATTGATATCAATTAATTCTTAGCAATGCATCCTTTCTTTTCCACTCACGTACACGTTACGAACATTAAATATATTGCTCTACTATCTCGAGGGAAAAACAATATGCATTTAATCTAAGGCTGGCTCCATGTGAAAACGTCAAATTATAATCAACCCGAGTTCGAATGCGACCGTTAACCGACATATATTTTCCGAGATTGTGTCAAAACCTAGGGACCTGGACCTATCCTAAGGGACTGTATTGAAATCTAAGGTGCTAGGGCTGTATAAGTCTAAGCCTAAGATTGTGCCAAGCCTAAAGAGAACCTAGGAACTGTATTGGGCTCAGGCTTATATTGAACTTAAGGAAAAAGAAGTTAAGCAGTAGACCGATACATAAAACCCGATAACCAGCACTGGGCTGGGACTGATAACTTAATGGGAGTCGCAGAGGAACTCTTTAAATCTAGATAACGTCTAGGGACTGATATAGTCTCACCTGCTTCAATTACTACTACTATTACTGTACTTAATCCAGACTATAATCTGAACTTTCAGAATTAGACTTATTATTTCTATATATAAATATCTTCCTTTTTATCTAGTTTTATTCAAATTGGAGATATATTTATTTTATTTTAAATGCAGAAAGTATATAAAAAAATGCAACTAAAAAGAAATTCGTTAAAATGTACTCGCATCTTTAATTTATTTCATTTTGAGATATGTGAAAGTGCATTTCTACATCTTTCCAAATGGTTACAGCAAACGAAACATACACACGCTGACAAAAATACACGAAGGAAAAAAAACGTGGATAATGGGACTGTCAGAAAAAATTTGATCAGTAGCATCATGATTAATCCCTCTACGATATTTGTTGGACGATCAAACCCCGATTATCCTCTCACGCTATGTTTCTCCTTTACCCCATAATTTTAACAAATAACAGGATATCTTGTAATGAAAAGTGTTATGACTTTTTTTAAATTCTAATTCTTTCCTCAATTATATGAAAAATTATACGTGTCACAAGCGTAAACGCGAATAACATGTATAATTATAATCACGTATATTTATAATCACAGTATTATTCCAAAACACAACAAATATTATCTTTGAAATATTCATCAGATTTATATAAAAAATAAAACCTCATTAATATTATATTAATCTAAAGATATTTAAAAAAATTTTTTTTTTATTTAAATTTTAAAAGTTCAATTTTTTCATTGTTACGATTCAATGATTACCGTTTTATGTGATCAAACATTCTACTTCGGATTTAATATAAGCGTTACGTATTTTAATTGTACAAAATGAGTTCGCCGGTGCAACGCAGTTGCCATTTATCATTTTGTAACAGCTACTTTTCACTCGCGCAGCTCTGAAAATCAGTGACAGGACGAAGATGAATATATCGAGTTGTGCCAGCTGAGGAACGAACGTTGTCGATGCGCCGACAAAGCCTCTTCTCGGCTCACTCACGGTAAGCGACTTTAAAGTAGACGGTGCATCTTTATACATGCACACTCCTCGCATACACGTTATGCACCGACGTCGCACCGATATAATTCAATATAATGTAGGGACCAACGACATTATCTGGCCCGGTGCAGTCAGCTCGGACTCGGGGGTTTCGATTAATCTCGACTCGATCTCAACGAAGCGCGGATTTATGGTCTCCTCGCACGGCCGGTTAAATCCACCACTTAAACCTGTTTTTCCTTTTTTTTTTTATTATATATACGAATCCTTTTCTTTTCCGCCGTGAGTTTTCTTTTCTCTCTTTATGTTTCTCTCGTCAAATCTTCTCCACGCCCTGAGATTCTATCAGACCTTTCTGTCGATTCTCGTTGACCGGAACTCGAGTTATCACGTGCGAATCCTGAACAGAATCTTTCACTTTCTCATCTTCCACCTTTCGGTATTCATATTTTTATTCTCGGTAGCTTCCGAGAAGTTATCTCGAAGTTAACGACGTCGTCTCATTATCTTTCATCTTACCAGGTTTCTTAATGTCCACCAGGTTGCTTATGTCGAAATATATGCGAGTTGGATATTTCGATCACTCCTTCTATACTGGCTTTCAAAAAATCGTCCTGAGGCGATTGTGAATTAAAAAAAAACCGTTTAACTTTCTCTGATATCTACTTCCTCGACCGACGTCATTCCTCATCATTGTCGTACATCTCGTGATCGGACCACAATTGCACGTCGGAACTTTGCGAGCGGAACGGAGGTAATTTTCAACGTAACGAAACGCCGAATTAGGAGCAAATCAGTAATGGACCGTGAAATCGAGTCTATGAATTCTCGTTGCCTCGCGTCGTTACGCATTTCGCGTTCCGGGGACCGTGCTCAATTGGTAATTACAACAAGGAGACAACCAACGACACCGTCGGCACATCCTCTTCCACCTGCGTCAAAATGCATCTCTTTGAATGCACTCGGATATTTTCGAAAGACCGATCTGTGGTGGCGGCGGCGGCGGCGTGCACTGTTATTCGTTCGCTTTGTTGGGGATCCGCAACCCACTCCCGTTCCACATATGCAGATCCCGATTGCTCGTAGAATCGATTATCCGTAGCCCGATCGTGACCGTGCATGTTCACGCGATGCACGCGCGCACCGCAACCCCGGACAAATGAGAGATTCCTGGCTGCCAAGCTACGGCCTCGCCTCGATGTACGCGCTAGCGATTCCAGACTGCTCATTCCGGTCGTTTCTTTCTACCGCATGCTTGCGTTAAAACGTTCCTATCATTAAGATGCATCAACGGCGACTATTCTGTGTTGAACGAGTCGGTAACGAGATCTTTTTATTCCGAAGCAAATAAGATACACGCTTCATTTTAATGGATTTTTAATTCAAGTTTAACTTGTATTTCGTATTAAAAATAATAAGGTGCTCGCATTAACTTAAATATCGCATTAACATTTAAGTTGAATAAGGTGTCTTCAGAGACACTGTACGTGTAAAAGAGAAAGAGAGACAGAGGACTCATAATAAAAATAATTTGAAAGTCCGGTTTCTCGGATATCTCGAGAGTAGCATTCCATCGATAATTATGCAGTGTCTTCAATGTCCGCTTTAAAACGCTCGACTTAAAAACGTCCCTGAATCTCGAGCGAAACGCTCGCCTCAATGCACACGTCATGTAATCATCTTGGAGGCGCGTACAATGTGTTGCAGGGCAACCGTTAAGCATGTCGTCCGACTTACCTGTAAGATCCGTGAATATTCTTGCAGGTACCGTGCTTGCACGGGTCCCTCTCACACTCGTCGATGTCGTCCGCGCAATTTGGTCCCGTGAAGCCAGGTGCACACGTGCACTTGTAGCTGTCCTCGAGCGAGCGACACTCGGCCCCGTTTCGACAGGGCGACGAGGCACAGTAATCTTGTCGCTCGCAATGGTCACCTGAAAAATAAAAGAAACGATGTTGTTCAACGTTTTGCATCGACGCGCGTTCTCGTTATACGATCGAAAAATCACATGGTTCGCAACGTCATATTGAGAACTCGGACACGATTCAATTTAAAATTACGAGCGCGTCGTGTTGCATCCGTTTATTTGTTAAATAACTTAATTTAACTATTTTTATCATTTCAAACGGATTTTACTTCAGCAAAATTTAAAACTCTGACTTTTAGGAAATATTTAATTTAGAAGAAATAGAATTAAATATAAACAAAATTGTGAGTTGTTTTCCTGTTATTATTAAACATAGAAACCTAAGAAAATTAAAAATATTTAATAAGTATATCATAAATTTCGCATTTTTATGTTTTTGATCAATCTCTACATCTTGCTCTAACTTCAAAAAATCGTATGTTACAAATGTATATAAATATGTATTAATAATGTATATAATAATAATGTACATAAAATAACAATAATTATTGATCGATAATATGTACGTATATAATCGATAATATAATCGTAACGTGAAACAAAAAATTATATAATTCGACTGCATCATTACCAAATAAAAGCTTAAAGTTAAATGTATTAATCAAGACTTTTACTTTCTAATTAATTCCAAATGAGTGTGTTGTATGTCATGAGTTACAAAATCACACGGTTATTTAAAAATTTATAGTAAGACATTTTATTTGCACACAATGCACAAACAAAATTATACATTTTAGTATTTTAATATTCAAGGGATGATCAAGATTTAAAAACCTACATATTTTCTATGAAAGTTTGAACGTTTACTTGTTAGACCATCATAAAATATTTTTAGAGCCTCTAATGTCGAATGTTACAACGCAAAAACGTTAAAATAAAGTTTTGTTGATCTCAGCGAAGATAAGAATAAATTAGCTCGGTATTTCTTACCGACTAGCATTCGGTCCGCAAGTAGAGATACCTATCCCTTAAGATGGCGGTAATCCCGGATGGCGGAGCATGTATCTAAGGTAAGAGCCTCTTTCTCTTCCCTTCGCGGACTACTGATTAGTGGAACTAATTACCGGAGTCGCTACTTGTTCTCTTGTGGTCAAGATGTCTTTGCGATCTGCGCCGTGCAACCGCTATAACTTTAGTGGTGCTCATTGTTCAAGATTATTTCTTAGAAAGTTCTCTTCTCCATTCATTCATTGAAGATCACATTTTTGATATATCAAAATCATGAGTTTAAAGAGACAAATTTCATATACGTTTTTGTAAATAATTTTTATCTTTTAAATTTCTTTCGCGGATAAAATATTAAAATTTAAATGCGATAAGAAAAATAATTGTTAACATATGCTTTATTAATAAAATTATTGATATATAAAATGAGTTATTATCTTAAATATTGCCTCTTTGAGCCATTGAGAGTTCACTGCAAATACAGGAAACTGAGCACCACTCGTCCAAAGGTACCGCCACAGCAAAATGCCCGCATGGTTCTTCGTCAATTATCCTACGAACGTACACTTCAACCTGCCTTTCCTTCCTTCTTCTATGTCTTTCTCTATTTTTCATTGCTTTTCTTTCGAAAGTTCTCGTATTTCTACGTTTATTCGTCAAACATACCAGCACGTGCTTTGATACTCTACCATGAAGAACAGTAAAAGATATAATGTATCTCAGCATCAATTTCTGCGATTTACGCAAATTTGATATCGAAATTAAAGCGATCTCAAATAACGGCTATGTTAAATATGTATCATGTACCGAGATAAGTTTTAGAAATTGATGCAAATCCTGTCATCCGATATTACACGCACACACGCATACACACACACAGAGTATCTTTTAATAGCTCAATGCAAATTTACAGTTATAGCTCGGTCTCGACGTTTCTTTATGGCGCACAGCACAATACGAACTGGTTAATTGCAACACGTTATCGTCCTGTCTATCTATTAACCTTGCTATTCAACCTACGCGAATCGATAAGCATATTTAAGTATTCGATGACTAACGCGCGGTCTATTCATTGTCGGACTTACGCAATTACTCCCCTTAAGAATCCGCATAGTTTTCCTTTAACACCTTTGACAACCATAACGAGTTAGTTTTGATCATTTCAACAGTGTAATTAGTCATTTACATATTAATTTTTATCAACGTTTGCAGCGATCTTTGATAAGCAGAGATTCCAATCGCGAATCAACAAATCTTATTACACTCAACAAATGTAGAGAAATCATTTCCGCGTGATTGTAACAGCTTGAATTTACTTAAAATTATTGTTTTGACCGTGATACCGGCAAGAAGTCAAGAAAGCACACTCTTTGTTACAACGTTTCAATCGAGAAATCTGGAATCAGTGTGTCTTATTTAATTTGTTACTGACGACGTTGTTAATTCTGTATTTAATTATTTATTAATTGCGTGATTTTTGTGAATTTATCTCTTCTCCTCGCTTCAAATGAATTTTGCAATATATTCACTCGGATTACTACCCGATTGTAACGGACAAAATGCGCTCAACCATGCCATGTGAGTTAGAGGAAACCTTGAGGAATTGTCTGTGATTAATTATTCGCTGAGGATGACCCAAACTCGGGTCGAAACGTTCGAGGAACACATTTAATATTTTTTAAATAAACTTGAAGGATTTGGACACGCACCAACAACCGCGTTGACTCTCATTGCCCCTCTTTTTTAAGAATTACTTAAAATTGTAGGGATTTCAATTTCTCGTCACAAGTAGGAAAATGTGAATTGTTTACTGACCTGTGTATCCAATGCTGCACGTGCACACGTACTCGTGTAACGACTTGAGATTACATGTGGCACTGTTGAGGCAGGGCGAGGAGTCGCAGGCATTGTCGATAGGGATTTCGCAGAGGCTGGCAGTAAAGCCGACAGGACATGCACATGTGAAGGATGGTGTGCCGCCCCCGATGCCCTCGCGCACTCTGCACGAGCCGCCGTTTTGGCAGCGCGATCCCGTATAACACGGATTCAGATGTTGACAGTATTCTCCCACGTATTTCGATGTGCAGCTGAAACAAAACGTCAAGATTAAAGGACCGATATTTTTTTTTGTCATTGTATTAAATCAATATATGCAATAATTTTGAACGGTGGATCGAATACGAAAGAATTGCATGATTTTATGCATTATAATTCTATCTTTGATTTAAATAACTGTTCTCAAGAATTTTGTTATTTTTCAAAATTGCTTAAATTTTTTGGTATTATAAAATTTCTTTGTACTTCTTTGCTGATAAATAAACTTTTCTACATAGATATAACAAACTTACAGTTTACTACGCTTCAAATAAAACTTTCATCAATTAACGAAATAATCGTAACTTCTTTTATTCTTGCGGCATAAAAATTCTCTTATAAAATTATCTATGAAATCACTTATTAAAGTAATTTCGAAAGAAAATTCTATTATGCTTTAAGAATAAATTAAAAGTTTAATAAATTTTTTAAATTCTTTTCGTCAGAAATATTGAATTTTTCGTTTTGAATTCTGTATAAATAAAAAGCAGAAAGATAAAGAAGGGCAGCAGCATTTCGAGGTGGGCAATTTCAAAGGGAACTATAATGTGTTCTCGCGAAAAGGTATCTCTCATATTGCGGTCCAGACTTCCACGAAGGTTCAGAAAGAGGAAGAGTCCGGGTCCAAGCTTTGTGGTCTCTTACACGTATCAGTAGATTCTGCCAAGCAAGTATCTAAACTTCGTGCGTTGCACCTTTTATAATTTTTGTCGAATTCATCGTATTCGCGTGAAGTGGCATGAGAAAGAGAACGCTTGTTCTCCCTTTTCAAACGATGAAAAAGTCCTTTCGTGATCTTTCTCCGTGCCGAGCAACTAATTCATAATATATTTCTCGAGTTCCTTGGAATTGTATCGCATGTTATTTCAAAATCGAATTACATTGCGAACGAATTATTCGCACTTACAGCTTTTATTAAAAGTTCAAAATGTATAGGGGAGAGAGGGGCGATTTAGGATGGGTAATTCGTAAAAATGGAAATATCTTTGTATGGGTATATGTTAAAAATTTACTTTAAATACTGTAAACGCGTCCTAATGTAACGACGCTGCTAATAAAGTTTCGTTGGCGACGGCGTCATATTGAAGTCATGGCAGTAAAAAATGTGTTTTGCGACAGTCGAAGGAGAGTCTGACAGTCAGCATTTCTTCAAAATTTAAATAAGATAAATAAGATTCTTTTTGAAAACTTTGAATGTATCGTGTCCAGTTGAATGTATTTGAAATATATCGTGTTTATTTTTTGCTGTGTGATGTCTAGTTTTGTAGACCATACGCAATAATGCGCAAAGTTGACGCCAGG
>QKQZ01016101.1:0-37239 GCA_003595255.1 Solenopsis fugax | reverse complement strand
GATTTCTAATTCAAAACAATTTTTTTTTTAATATTTTAAGATAGTTAATTATTTGCTTTTATCAATTAATTATATTAACAGTTAATTAATAGATAATATTATAAAATATAAAAATAAAAATATTTTATATTTTTATAATACTGAAAATTAAAATTATTCTAACAAGGGAACCTTGCAAAGTGAGAAATTCAAATTTTAATGAAACTTAGCATAAATGTAGAGAGAATGAGTATATGACTTTAGAAATTTTCAATTGCGATTGAAAAACAGCTTGAAGGGATGAAACCATCCTTCAAAAATAGACTTTCTTTCAATATATTATAAATCAAATGAAATATCAAAAAAATGTTTTATATCAAAGTTTTACAGCAAAAATATTTCTATTTAACAACGCTATTAATTTTTCGAAAAAATTTTTTTTCAAAAATTGAACTTTTATATATAATAGTAGATATGATACAGAAGTATAATATGATAAAGTTATGGTTTTATTTTACGTATATCTATGTGTTCATATAATAATTAGTTCACCTCTTCAAACTGTTTTTTAGCCGCAATTGAAAATTTCAAAATTTATTTATTTATCCCCTCTACATTTATGTCAAGATTCATTAAAATTGGAATTTTAATGCAATAAATAATCTGTAAATAGAGGAGTATAAAAGGTGAATTTTTGAAAAAAATTTTTTTTAGAAAATTAATAGCGTAGTTAAATAGAGATATTTTGCAAAACTTTGGTATAAAACATTTTTTGATATTTTGTTTACGATATATTGAAAAAAGGCAAAAATCTCTTTACCTTTGATGGATGGTTTCATCCCTTGAAACTGATTTTTAGACGCAACTGAAAATTTCTAAATTTATGTATTTACCTCCTCTATATTTATATCAAGTTTTATTAACCCGTAAAATACGTAAACACATTTTCCGGTCTGGGAGACTTTTTCAATTTTGAAAAGCTATAACTTTGGTTCCAATCAATATTTTTCAACAATCTTTTTTTTTTTTTTCCAAATAAAAGTTCAGAATCTCAGAAATGTGGCTGCACAATTGCCATTGCCAAAAAATGATTTATTGTGAAGTTATAAAGAAAAAAACCATTAAGCAAAAATGAAAAATTGTTTAAAAGTCCACTTTTTCGTTAAAAAATTATATCTTTGCAACAAAAAAGTTTTAAGGACTTTAAAATACAGCGTTTTAAAGCTAAAGAGTCATACTTGGAAAAAAATTATGGCATTGTCATTTCTTTCAAAAAATATAATTATGTAACAAGGAGAATATGAGGTATTTTTGGGTGTTTAAAAATCCACTTTTTTTAAAAAAATCACATTTTTCCAACAAAAAAACTTTTAAGAACTTTATAATACGTTATAAAGTTAAAGAGTCATACTTTCAAAAAAAAAATTATGTTATTGTCATTCCTGTTAAAAAGTATTATTATGTAACAAGGCAAATATGAGGTATTTTTGATTAACACAAGGTGTCTAAAATTGAAAATTGATGTGTTTCATGATATATTTCGGACCCTGCGTAGAAGCCCCCTTTTCCACAGCACTATATAGTATTCTAACTTTAGGCAGTGTATATGCGAGTAACATATGCGAACCGACCTGTTCGAACGTGTTTTATCCGATTTTTTAAATATAAGATTACTCACAAAAAAATTACACTCACATACAATGGTGATCCCACAGACTCCAACAAAACTTTGCTGCCGTGCCATTCAAATTCTAGTTGACCAATAAAGTTGATCAACCATATTGATCAATTGAAAGAGGAGATTTCAAACTTTTTTCGGGCCCCCTGGTCCAAATCTCCTATCTCATTCCGTCTTCACACAACAAGCTTTCGAAACTTCAAAGAAGGTCTCCCTGACCCCCTAGTGTATTTTAAGGGTTAAAATCTGAATTTCTCACTTCGTGAAGTTCCCTTGTAAGTGAAAAATGTACTATAAGTTACCTGTAATCTATGCAGTAATACGATTCGTCTCAGATATGATTTATCGACTCTAACCGAATATTGACTCTTGGATCGACATTGGTGATCATAAAAATTGATTGTTATTAACAGAGATCAAGACTTGACGTCGATTTCATGCGAGATATCGACTCTCACCTCAAGCAGATTTATGACATTAATTGTGAAATTAGTTATTTTTTATATATTAAATGATATTATTAAAATTATATTATTGCTCGCTTATATAAATAGATAACATATAACATATATATATATATATCAATTAAAGAAATGGTGCAACATATATATGAAACGCTTAATACCCATGATCTAGATTCTAGAGATATAGGATTTTAGCAGATTAAGAATATTTTTCAGAGGCGACATACATTAATTTAAATAGTTAATTTATACAATAATTAATTTCAGATAAAGCTGTCATATACTAATGCATTGTGAAACAATTTCAATTAGAAAAAGTAAAACTTTTAAATTTTTTATTTTATATAGAAATACAATTCTTTGTATTATGTACCGATTCCAAGTTGAAGTTTTTCTTCTACTTTCGACTTTTAGAACATATTTAGATCTAGAGGATTACATGGGTTGTTTGATAAGTTTCGAATCTAATAATGAAACACTTATAATTTTAGGCCAAATCAAGTTTATTTTTTAATATAGCCTCTTGATACACTTGATCCATCTTCTTTCTAGTCCTTTTATTCCATCAGTAAAGTAGATTTGTTTAAATTCTGCAAAATACTCATTTACGGCGGCAACCTTTTCATTGGTAGCGAATTTTTTTCCAGCCACTTTTCCATGTTTGGAAACAAACAAAACCGTGGAGGGTGGGAGAGGGATCAATTCATAACGTAATTCATGTAGCTAAATTGTCAAATGCATTTTTAATATCCAAGATCCAATATCATCAAACGCGGTACTCAACACACAATCAGCTTTCTCACATTCAAATTTACTCTTTACCTGTAATATTTTGAACACATGTTTAGAAGATATGCCTGCTATTTTTTTAACTTTTAGTCTCCGATCATCCAAAATTATTTGATGCATTTTATCGATCATTTCTTCAATCGTTGCAATTTTTTGGGCGAACCAGACGCTTATTATCAAACACATTTGTACAACTAGGAAGACTTTAGACTTTTCTGGATGTGGAATAACTCAACCAAGCGAAAGGGAGGGGGGGAAGGAATGATTTTAATAACACACAAATATTTTATCTCTTTTATTAGATGCGTTGTAGCGTGCAATGTGGGCACAAATCAAATACTGCTTTTTACTATATCACTTAAAATTTCTAAAAATTTATCAAAAATTTAAATATTTTTTTAAATAAAATTTCCCAAATTCTGGGTGTGGAATTTTACACTCACTGGAGCTCTGAGTGTGAAAAGATCCATATCTCCCTGGAAGCCTCCGTCCATGTGTACAGCCATGCTTAAACTAAGCAACCAAAACTTTAATCGTTGAAAAGGAAAGAGCAGAGCAGTCACTGTAAACAGATTCCAACTCGGTTTTAATTTCTCTTGGTGGGTTTTCTATATATAGATTCAAGTATTTAATTACGATATACGATTTTTTCCATACACACACACACGCGCGCGCGCGCGCGCGCACGCACGCACACACACACAGCGTTGAAAAATATACCAACACGTATACTACAACTGACTGTCAAAATAAAACTAAACGTTGCATATGACTGAAAATTTGGAAATAGTCATTTAAAAAATGCAGCTTTCACACCTTACAACAAATTTTGAATAGTATATCATGTATAAGTTCAAAACTTATCACCAGTTATAATCCTATTTTCGATAACTGCCATTTTAAGGTTCAAAGTAGGAACTCAATTCCCATTGTAGATTATAATCTATTATAATCTTTTGTAATTTACTTATGTTCTAACAAGGAAGACTAACAAAGGAAGATTCAGATATATATATCTCGTGGATTTTGGAAACTTTAATACCAAGATATTTATAAGATATTAAGAATTTGGTATCAAAAAAGTAATACATAGTATTCAAGTACCAATAGATCAAAGGGTTAGAGTTACAAGATTTTAAAGTCTGGAATGATTGCACGCATGACAGATATTATAGCGAATGGCCGAAGCTTCAGAAGCAGTCATGTCTAAATACTAACTCTCTCGAATTCTCATTTTTTAATAACAGTACATATTTAAGAAATAATTTCATGTATTTTAATCTTTTTAAATAATTTATTTTATTTTTAAATAAATAAATTTTTAAAAATGTTTTGTGATAGGGGAGAGTGGGGTAAATTGGATCATGTTCCAAATCGGCCTTTTTTAATTTAAATGAATATGGTTAAGCAGATTTGCGTGCCATTTATAATGTAAAGTCCTTATAAGACACCGAACATGTGACAGCAGGTTGACAGTTCTCTGTCATAACATTCACAGAATAGACGCGAATATGTATTTTCAGTCATCGTGCGAACATTTTTAAAAAAAAGAAAATCCTTGTAAATTATTATTCAAAAGGTGTTAAAAATTTGAAAGATAATTGATTTATGATAATTAAATAATGTAGAATTCAAAAATATCAAGCGTTTTATGATCACTTTTATAGTTTATTGTAAAATTTGTTCTAAAGTTTAAAAGAATCCGTATCCAAATCGGACCATATACTCGTGTATGCCATAGGGGGAAACCTTTTCACGATTTGTTTGTTTGTTTTTTTTTTGGCTTTTTAATAAAAAATGGGCCGCACTTATAAACGAAAAACAGACAAAATAGACATACAAGTGCTTCAGCTTGCTGTTCTCGATATAAAAAAATGGAAAATCATTAAGCCGATCAGATTTGGTCTAAGGAACATTAAATCAGTAAAATATCATGAGTCATCAGACTCAGATTAATTGAGTTTTTTTTATTTCAATTCTAATAATATAAACTGTCAGTAATTTCTTTCCTGAATAAAATTTTTATACTTGACCACCAAATTACTCGTTTTTACTCAATTGTAACAAAAATACATTAAAAAATTCTATCTAAAAATCCATAAAAATAAGAATGTCCGATTTGTATCAGGGGGTTCGATTTGTACCCAGTTCCAAATCGGACCGGAAAAAACGTTTTTACATTTTCCTTTATAGTTCAACACAGATGAGAGATACATCAAAATGGCCTGAAGCAAAAATGAAGGGAATTAAATTATTTTTCCAACAACACCTTCAATTTGATGATCGGACTTTATTTGTGTCTTATAAAGAGCAAAAACTGCAACTAGGTCCGATTTACCCCACTCTCCCCTATTATAAAAAAACAAGTTAAGAAACGTGAGAAAAAAATAAATATTTAAGAAAAAAAGAGATAATTATCAGTTGGTAACGAACATTACAGAAAAAAAATTTTAACCCTTTGTCTCTGAATGATTAGCATTTGAATATTACATCACTTTCACATCAAATTCTATATTTAATATTAATTTTTCAAAATCCGATACATAGCTAGATTTCTCTTTGGAAAATCTAATAAGAATTATCTTTCTTGTAGAAATCAAGTTGAATTAATTTTTGTATAATACTAAAAACTATACTATTAAAATGCAATATATTTCTTATTTACTTTAAATCCAATTTTGGGAAATCACAATTAGAATCATTTTATTAGCATATTAGTGAAAAATTTCATAATACTGCGTTTTTTTGTTGTAATCTATGTGGTTTTTTTTACGAAAAATAAAACGCCGCATCCATCTAATGACGATTCCGTATACTGCTATATACTAGAAATTTTGTAGATCCAAACAGAAAGTGTTAACCAAATGCTCATAATCAACATATCTAAATGTTCTGGTTGCATACCAAAATGTTATATTATAATAACCAGAAATTCGGTTTATTTCCAAAATTTACTTAACAAAACATATCTGTTAATTCAGTCAATCATGATTATTTTTCCGTGTAGTTATTAATCGCTAATAAATAAAAGCTAATAATATTTAATGTTAAATAAATATGTGACATGACTACTAAATTTACAATTTATCACATGTCTGGATATTACGAATAGTTTTCTAATCAATATTTCAATTCAACTCAAGAGGACTCAATCACGAGTCGAAACGTCTATTCTGCTGTATTTCTTCTTGAGGAAAATAAATGAACCGACATTTGGTTTACACATAAACCCAATGTCGGTTCACAGAAGTATTTCCTTTTCCTTGATTGATTTACATCGTGACAGCTTATTATATTTACTTTTTAATCCAAATAAATATTTTCTACTATTTCTTGGCTAACAAGTGTGGTAAGTAAATAATTAATCGTCAAACGAATAAAAGCAACAACGATAAGCCTCTGTTATTGAGTAACTGTTACAAGATAAGCGAAAAGGACATGTTCTTTGATGGGCGAGCTTACGTTGAGAAATACACGAGCGATGACGAGTAATGCGATGCAATTATATATAATGTTTCGTGGTTGACCAACGCGCGTTCAGAAAGCGTCAAATGACAGACACGACGGATTCGTATTCGCGCTTTATCCACTACTTTGCCAAAAATATGGCGAGCTGGACAGACTAGTATATAGAAGGACGGTATGTATGTCGAATAAGCGCGACGCACTGTGTGTCCGCGATATTAATATTAGGTGATTAAGTGGCTCCGGATGCGCGTACCCACGGTTGGTCCAAAGCCCGAGTACCCGAGCGGCCGAAGATGATAGCGGGTCCAGAAAAAGACCGATCCCTTCCACATCCACGGCCTGCTTTTTCATCCTCCGGTACAGGTCCCTCTCGCCGGCATGTGAAGATCAACTGGAGCGATTTTACGGTCGACGAACCCGCGCGATTCAATTCCGGACGGTGGTTTACACCTTGCCAAGAGATCAATATCTTGTTGCTGGAAGCCCGCTGCGATCTAGTGCAAATATTCTTCCGCCTTCAGCTCGCTAAATAATATTACTTTTATCTCGTGACGTTAATGTCACGAGTCTAAGGATAGGTAAATTTGGGGACGGAAGTTGGATTCGAATGAAGAATCACTTTGAATTAGGTCGTTGATTTTAGGTCGCTGGCGAAAATTATGTTGAGAGATACTTTCGATAACTTTTGACATGCCCCGATGCATGCGCAAATAATATTGCACGTTCAACGCATCACGCTTGTCCGCAATTAGTCAGACCCGGCCGACACCCGTTCCTCTTCATCATAGCGGCTGCGGCGCGTGTTAAATACGTGACTAGCGCGAGCCGGTTCGTTTGCTTGACGACTTCCTTCGGTAAATGAAACGGCGATCATGGAAGCGTAACCAGGATGTTACGCGCCAAAATTTCCGTCTTGTCTATCTTAAGAATTCCGAGATTCCTTTCACGTGATAACAATTTACGCAACCTCTTGTAAAGCGCGAAGGAATGGAAAAGAATCGGAGGGAGGTATACAGAATTATTTTAAGAATACGAGTACTTTTCAAATTCCTTTGCGACTTCTTCCATGTTTCAGATTTACTTGGAGTCGAAAATAGATCATTATATTATTATTACGTTGTTAAAGCGAGATGCAAAGTGTAATTATTAATATTACTAATATTTTTAACTTTTCGAGGACGGGATCTTTCTCTTCTAATGAAATAGTCTACGAAAAATGTTGTTTTCTAAGAATTTTTGGAGTCATTGAATTCCATTCTGAACTAAGAATTTTAAAATTTTAAATTCAATATGATGAATTGAATTTGAAAAAAATTATCTGATTATCATGTTTCAGGGAGTTTTAGGGAATTTATAGAAATGAATTTGAATGCTGAAATTGAATGTAACTTAAAAATATCAAAATTCAAAAAGATAGTAATCTTTAATGAAGGAGAGACTTGTGTCACAAGGTTAAAACACTGGTCAACACCATTTTGGCCTTAAAGTAAACGAAGTTGTTTCTGGTAGATTTTGATGCGCTGATTACGAATCTGGCCGCGAAAATGTCGTATCACGTCAAGTTTTTGAGATATTCTAACTTAAAGGTACAAAAAATGAGGTTTTTGGCCATTTTCAACGACTTATAAAATATCTAACAATTTTTTTTCAGCATCCAGCCGGATGTCACATTAAAGTGTTATTCTTACCCTTTCCAACACATATTCGATTGCTATGATCCGACTTTTTTTCGCTGAAATAGAGCAAATTGAATTTTTTTGTTTTTTAACCTCTTGTGTCAGAGTTTTTGTATGTTTTTGTAACCGATTGTTTTGAAAATTGTCTTCAAATTTATAATCAGCGACCAGAAAAACCTTCCGATACAAATTTTTAAAACAATTTGTTCAATACAAATAAATGTGATATAAGAGGTTAAAAATTAAAAAAATTCAATTTGCTCTATTTCAGCGAAAAAAAGTCGGATTATAGCAATCGAATATGCGTTGGAAAGGGTAAGAATAACACTTTAATGTGACATCCGGCTGGATGCTGAAAAAAAATTGTTAGACATTTTATAAGTCGTTGAAAATGGCCAACCTCATTTTTTGTACCTTTAAGTTAGAATATCTCAAAAACTTGACGTGATACGACATTTTCGCGGCCAGATTCGTAATCAGCGCATCAAAATCTATCAGAAACAACTTTGTTTACTTTAAGGCCAAAAAAATGTTGAATTTTTGTCGACCAGTGTAATCAGAGTTTGAAAGCTGATGTGCTTCCACTTCGTCCCACTTAGCAAGCACGAGCTTTAAATAAAACAAAATGGTGTTACTTAGTAATATTAAAATCGAGTTTTACGATAATCATCTTATTTTTTTAATTCTGTTCGTTATATTGGATTCACCATTTTGAATTTTTTATTTTTAACCGCAGTTTTAACTAAAACAATCAAATAATCTTATAGGCCAAGTTTCAAGAAAATCGAGCAAGCAAAATAAAAGATAGCATCTAAAAGAGAAACGCACAAAGGGTTAATAAGAAGTGAAATCTTTTTTATTTCTCACGTATAACATTGTAAGACTTATTTATTAAATTTCTTAAAAATTTTGTTTTGAAGGGGGGAAGAGAGATATTTCCAAGAGTAAGATGTTTCTTCTCAGGTTAGAATAATAATAATTCTAATTGATCTATAATCTTTTCGTCACGAGTGGTATCACGTTCCAAAGACGACCTTGAGCCCTCTTCTTTAGCAATCAAAAGCAATATGCCGAGCGTCTGGCACGTCAACACGTGCGCGCCTAATGATGGTCGCGTCGTCGCGTTCCCGATTTATCCCGATCGAACGGACCCGTCCAGCGTTGATCCCGTCACGTAACTAGCTATGCAACCGATCCAACCGCGAGAACCGCGATTACTACACGTACACGAGACGCGCATGTGGCGTGTGTATATAAGATACATCACACACCAATACACCTGCGTCATAAATTTTCGAGCACCAGGTGCAGGCGCCGCGACGTCGACTACCCGCTTCCTCCCACCAGACATGGAATCCTCGGATTAGCGCGTGCGTAAACCTCTATAGGTTCACCCTGACGGTGCATGCGTGCACAGATATGTCTGCGTTGGTCACTGTTGATGATATTCCTGCGTACGTGTGGTCCTCATGTGACGCGGTCGATAGAGAGGGATAAATCTCTTCATAAAGATGAAATGAGAGAGAAAGAGAGATCAGGATCGTTGAAAAAGAAGAGACGAAGAGAGAGAGAGAGAGAGAGAGAGAGAGAGAGAGAGAGAGAGGAAGGAGAGGGGATGAGAATATTTTATAAAGGTAGACTGGCAATCGTGGTAGGCGACATGAAACTCTGGCAGGCCTCTGGTAGTTAACGCTGGAAAAAAAAGATCACCCAGCCACATCGATGGCCAGCATACTCTCTCATCGTCCTCGCTGCCGACCGACTTTGGTGCTGGTGCGACCGTCAGTCGTGCCGGAGATGCGCCCTCGTGAGGTCGACTGACAGGCTGGCCATCAGGCTGGAGACCTTGCGAACGAGATCGCTGGAGAACGCCGGAAGATATTGTTACCGCTTGGTTAGTCGGTCTGTGGGTCGGTCGGTCGGTTGGTCTCCTTAAGACGGCTGTTCCGCGGAACCCCTCGGGAATTCTCGACTTTATTTTAGTACGGGCGTTTCCGGAGATTTATCGACGCCGATCTATTCGGAGGATTTTATCTTCGACGAGGTGTTGTCTTTCTCACATGACGGCGCGCTCGTAACTGGATTCTTTCACTCACGTTGAATCATCCCAACCGATATTTTTTTGGAAGTGATGTAAGATTCTTTTTACATTTGATTTTCTCTGCTAACAATAAAAATAGTGTACAAAATAAAAAAAGGATTTTTAATTAGAATCAACTATCCCGTGTAAAATTAATATGTACTTATCTGTTAATTATAAAAATAAAATACGTTGTTAACTCTTTTAATGTAAACATATTATTTTTTCTCTTTTGAAAAAACGCGATTATTAATTCAGAATAGGCGATTTGGAATAAAATCGGTGCGACCTTATAATCGAATCGCTCGAGTTCGTGAAGTGCGTCAACGTCGACGGAAATTCGTGCAATCCTGAAGTGTGCTCGTTGGAGATGATTTGGGCAGAAACAGTAGTGGAAATACCAGCCACATGGCAGGAGGTTTCGACCTTCTATAGAGCTTGGTTGAAGAGCGTATTCTTCAGCGAATTCAATCGCGCCGAGCGCGGACCGATCTGCTACGCTAAGAGCGTCCAAGGAAAGGAGGTTCCAGGGCCAGGGCTCGATTTCGCACCGCTCATCTTTCAGAGTATCTTCTACGTCGACACGAAAAAAGGTTTTTGTCTCCAAAAGATCTCTCAATTCGTCTTCGACTAATTCTAAACAGCAAACGATATTTGAAATGGCTTGTAATTCATCGTATTTCATAACTTCGTATTATACTGCTACCTGAAAAATTAATTTACATTAGCCGACCAAATTGGTGAATGTTTATTAAAAATTAAATTCTCCAATGCATTTTGGACAATTGTTAACACTGAAAATGAATGATCGAAACGTTTGTATTTTATATTGATTGAAGATTGTCAATTAAATCGTTGCGCGCGCGCGCGCGTCTCAAAAGCTGAGCATACTATCCTTTGCCCGTTTTTTTGGACATTTTTTAATTATTTAGAGTTCTTACAATTTGTTTGTTTTTAAAAATTAAATATTCACTTTGGCTCCAAAGAGAGTTGTAATGTTCGTCTCTTGGATCAATTATATTTTTGTTGAATAAATTCTAAAATTGTTAGCAACTTAATTTTGCGTATTAAAAACTTATTATATTCTTATTAGGCTCGATTAAATTTCATTGTGTAAAAATTAAATACTTAATTCTCTGTGGTCCAATGTTTTTTTCGCTGCTTTGCTAATTTAATCAGACCACTAGTGCCTGTTTTCGAAAAATGTTTTTGAGCTCTAAAAATATCTGTAAAAATTCTAGTACATTCTTCCAACATTCCAAAATACGATTTCGCAGTTGTTTGTCCCGAAGCGTTTTTCACTTTTTTATACATGTCCAAATTTGAACCAGAATAATTAAAAATTAAAATTTTATCTGGATCTTTAAATCTCTCTTTGGACCGCTGAGGGTTAATACAAAATTTGTATTTTGTATATTACAGAACTTTTTCTGATACGCATCTTTGCTCAAGAAATATTTTAACCTATTGTTCCCTTTCTTTTCAAATTTTTTAAATTTTCTAGACGTATACATACAAATAATCGTTTCTGTGCGTTTTAAGATGTAAATACCAAGTAGATTTAATCTAATTATTAAATCTAATTATTACAAATATGTTAGGAACAAGTAATATAACTTTCTATTTCTGAAGAATATGTGTATCTTTGAATATGAAACGTGAGCATGACAAACACAAACATTAAGTAGTTATTTTTGATATGAAATCTTGTTTGGGTGCGAAAGCTGCAATTTTGTATACTAGTGCCAACCAATCGCGACGCCCTCGAGGAAACTATGTCGCGCGGATGTCCTTGGGATGTGCCTGATGAACGCTACTCTGCTCATTTTCAGCCGAAGTGAAGATGCCTAGCGGAAACGTGGATAAGCCAGTTATCGAGGACAATCATGATGGTACGGTATCTATCAAGTACGAGCCGAGGGAGGAGGGTCTCCATGAGATTTATGTGAAATTCAACGGCGAACACGTCCAAGGTAAATTAATCCATTCATCTCACAAATTAACAGCGATTATGCAATCGTAAGGCGCAATCGATCATACGGAGATTCACAGAGCTTCCAAGAATAACGCGCTAATGTGTGATGCGCGTACGATCCATACGATCCTGAAACATAGAGGCTATATGAAATTTCATTCCCCGTGTAATGGATCTTGCGAGTGCCAATTTGCGCTAATAATAAGTCCCTCCGTCTGACAAATTAATTTACTTCAGATGCATCATTAAATATAATATTTCCTAATTACCTTCTCTCTCAATGAAAAATGTATACATTATTATTTATAGTATCTCATTAATTTTATTGTACGAAGTATTGTTTAAAAAATTCTGCAAATACATAAAGGAATACGTAAAATACTGTAAACAAAAATGATTTGCATGATTTTGTTACATTATTTTTTATAACGTTACCAAAAAAATTTTTTTATGCGAATATACTTAAAATTTACTATTTCGTACATTGATTAATAATTGTTTTATTTTTGTCTCTATCGCACCCCAGATTCAACATCGCTCTTCTTGTTTCATTTTTACGCGATTTTAAGTTACTGTAACTACTTTATTCTTTAATGTAAATATACAAACGTTTTCAGATAATAATATAATTTTTTTACAACCTGTTTGATAACAGCACTACTTCTTCTTACTTTTCCATTTTTTAAAAGCGTCAAACGAACAATTATTCGCCAAAATAAATTTGTCAGAATAAAATTATGATATTATAAAATATGGCATACAACAAAATTATGCAAATAATTTTTCTTCTCTGCATTATTTACATATTCATTCGCAAAACTTTTCAAACCTCGCAATTTCACAAGTAATTATATAAATTTTTATAGATAATCTTTAAGTTTCTCCGTTTTTATACTTTCTTTTACTTCTATTCACATTCGATTCGCGATACCATGTCGCACATGATATACAATTATGTATTGTTAGGGAAATTTATCTTGGTATAGTTTATTTTTCTTAAACATAGTAAATAATATTTGATAAATTAAATATTAGATATAGGTGCAGCATACACATATACCGAAGATTTATCTCACATTCATTTTTATTCAATAATAATTTTTTTTCATGAGTTGAGAGGAAAAAATATTGGATAGGAAATAATAATATCTTCAAACCAGGAATTAGAATTTTTTAATAGATACCATTATAATATAATTAAAACACAATCATTGTGCTCGTTAAATGGCTTTATACAATGTTGAAATAAAAATATAATATTAGGCTGAAATTTATCAATTTTCAGTTTTATATTCTTGCTTATATATAAAACGATGACTGTTAATTGATGCAAATTTTTTTCTGTGCAAAACTGTACAATTTAATTATGTAAACAAAATATTTTTTAATGCGATTTATGTTAATATATGATTTTATTAACAGGTTCTCCCTTTAAATTTCATGTCGATTCTTTGGCAAGTGGATACGTAACAGCGTATGGACCGGGTTTGGTCTACGGTGTTTGCGGTGAACCTGGAAATTTCACCATCTCAACAAAAGGCGCCGGTGCGGGTGGTCTCTCGCTGGCTGTCGAAGGGCCCAGTAAAGCTGAAATAAGCTGTCATGACAATAAGGATGGCACGGTGTCGGTGTCCTATCTACCTACAGCACCCGGAGAATACAAGATTACTGTCAAATTTGGCGACAAGCATATCAAGGGCAGTCCTTTTGTCGCCAAAATTACGGGTAGGTGCATCAGGATTGTTTTAGCATTTCGATTTATTCCAAAGTAGTATATTTTGCAAAATTGAGAGATCAAGCTAAATAAAAAGTTATTATTGTGTTGCAATAATATTTCCAGTTTTTTATTATTATATAATATATTAAATTCTTCGTTTTTAAAATTTAGATTCTCGTGATAATATATGTTATTTAAAGTGTCTCGTTCTTTTTTATAATGAAGAAATCAAATGCTGTTTCTAGGCGAAGGGCGCAAAAGGAACCAGATCTCCGTAGGTTCTTCCAGCGAGGTGCAGCTGCCGGGCAAAGTGTCCGATGCCGATATCAAGTCTTTAAATGCATCTATCACGGCACCCAGCGGTCTAGAGGAGCCATGTTTTCTCAAGAAGATGCCAGGAAGTGGCAACATGTGCGTATCGTTTACGCCACGCGAAGCGGGCGAGCACACCGTAGGCGTAAAGAGAATGGGCAAGCATATACCGAATTCCCCCTTCAAGATCGATGTGAAAGATCGCGAGGTCGGTGACGCGAAGAAGGTGAAAGTTTCCGGACCTGGTCTGAAGGAGGGCAAGACCCATGTGGAAAACAATTTCTCGATTGACACGAGAAACGCCGGCTTCGGTGGTCTCTCCCTTTCGATGGAGGGCCCGAGCAAAGCTGAGATTCAGTGCAAAGACAATGAAGACGGCACTTTGAACATCTCTTATAAGCCTACCGAGCCGGGCTACTACATCATGAATTTGAAGTTCGCGGACCACCACGTTGAGGGTTCACCGTTCACAGTCAAGGTCAGCGGAGAGGGCAGTAATCGACAGAGAGAGAAGATCCAGAGACAACGAGAAGCCGTGCCGATCACCGAGGTCGGTAGCCAATGCAAACTAACCTTCAAGATGCCCGGTATCACGTCCTTTGATCTCGCCGCCACCGTCACGTCCCCTGGTGGTGTCACCGAAGACGCTGAGATCAAGGAAGCCGAGGATGGTATCTACGCGGTAGCATTCGTACCTAAGGAGCTGGGCGTGCACACGGTTTCCGTGCGTTACAAGTCCATGCACATCCCCGGCTCGCCGTTCCAGTTCACGGTGGGCCCGCTCAGGGACGGCGGTGCTCACAGAGTTCACGCGGGTGGACCTGGTTTAGAAAGAGGAGAACAAGGCGAACCATGCGAGTTCAACATCTGGACCAGGGAAGCTGGCGCGGGCACCCTCGCCGTCTCCGTTGAGGGGCCCAGTAAGGCACAGATAGACTTCAAGGATCGCAAGGACGGCAGTTGTTACGTCAGCTACGTCGTTAGTGAACCCGGTAAGCTATGAATGTGTTTTTGTCTATGCGCACGATGATCTTGGTCATCGCAAAATTCTGTTGAAAAACATCTACGTCTAAAGTCATTGCACGTATGCAAAGGATTACACGTTTCCAATCACTAATTTAGAACTGCAACATCCAGAAATTGTCAATCAGTCATTTGAAGTGTCCATAAAATGTTACAATATATCGGCGAAGATGGACATTTGCCAACACCAATATACCACTTAATGTGTGAAACGATTGTTTTAACTGATGCAAAACGATTGTCGAAGACGATTTGTGCTTCGAGAAGACAGTAATATTGGCCTTTAAGTAACAAATTTGTTCGCTAAATCAATTCTATTAAACGATGAACCATTTACGCACACTTTGCATCGTAACAGTTTATTCGCCGCACATAATCGATTGCGTACTATCGCCCGAGTTACTCATGAGCGTTCCAAAATTATCCGCATGAATTTTATGGATCGTCGACGATATCCGGCCAAGGTAAATCATCCGTGAGGCGTACGCCTGTTGGATGTAATACACACGAATTTAATCATGCACAATTAAATACTTGAATACCTTTTAAATAAAACGAAACGTTACTTCATCGCGCGTCGACATTTCTATAATTTCTATAAAAACAGAATGTTACTGAATGTTATCGAAACTATCAAATCCAAAATTTTTTAACAAGTTGGATATTCATTTTTTGAAACCAATATCCTGAGATAGTAAATAATGCATTACAAGTAACGCATCACTATTACTTTTATTTGTTTATAATAACAATTTGTTTATAATAATGATTTTATAATAACGTTAGTGGACTCGTAACATAAAAGTAACATAATACAAGAGGAAAGAAAGGAGTGTTGGAATACCATTTTCTTTTCTTAAAATAACTTATCGTTAGTAAATATTAACATAATTCTTATGGACACAAGTTTATTAACAATAGAGTTTTACCAATCATTCTGTAGGTCATTGGGTATGTAAAACAAAAGTAATTTACAATTAACTGAAAAGGGAAAGAGGGATGCGTTTGTGAGATAGGAAGAGCGGCTTACTATTAACTAATATCATAAAAGAAATTTTTATTTATAAAAAATCACAAATTAATGATATTCGTAGCACACACTAATAAATGCCACAAAACAAATGTTTTATAAATATTTTATAAAATATATTTTTACTTACAAAAAAAGTAATTTTTAAATAATTTTTGGTTTAAAAGAGATATCATGATATTTCACCACCACACGTCTATCTCACGACCACCTTTTCTTCTCTAATACATTACTTTTATTTGTTACATAACGAGTAAAGTTGCAAGCTTTTTATATCACTAACGCGTAATGGTAAACATATTACTTGTTAAAAGTAAATATTTCAATTTTCGTGTTATCATTGGTATGAAAAATTGTAACGTCATTATCAAATCGTTATTATAAAAAAATAACGGCAATAGTATGTGTGCATATATATATATAACAGATTTTATTTTTTTTCACACGTAACTTCTGATCACTGTCGATATTTCTTTAGTATCTTTTTTTGGCAATTATTCTATGATTGTCTCATGATTTTATTGTATTTTTATTGCACTCAAAAAAATGTTTCGATATATGTATATAATATATATATGTATATGTATATCAAAACATTTTTCTGAGTCTTATGTCCTAATCAGAGTAGAATGTATACGCCAGCCATCCTCTCCACACTGCCAGCGTGTTATAAAAGTCTTCCAAATAGTAATATTGCACTTAACAACATTACGTACAACATATGTGAGATTATATTTATATTGTTAAGTATAAAATTATAATATTGATGTTATTGTTAGCTTATGTTTATTGAGTTCTGTTCAATCAGAATTTCTGATTACCATAATTAAATTATGGATTATTTCGATATCTTACAGTTAAAATATTTGATAAACATTGTGATTCGTATTTTTCCGTTTAGTCTACCAGATTTCCAATTCACGCAACCAGTTTTTTTCCAGTGTGTACTTAAAACATCAATACTATAAATTTGAAGAGAAAAAAGGATTTTTTCGAGACTGTAAATGACTTTGTCATTTACAGAGCAGGCTAGTGCAATAGATTCGATATCTTCAATCTTAAACATCTGCGTCCCATCGTTTCTAAATCATTATAATTTTTTAATGAATTAAAAATAAATTCGTTAAAATAAATTCGAAATAAATTCGTTTAAATAGCTATCATTGATAAAGCTTCTGTTAATGACGAGATATCCTGTATTCATGTGCGGTTGGATTTACATGCGCACTGTAGCCGCGAATGTAGATCAACGTCGGTTATCCACAAAGTGTTAATGAATCCAACTCGGCTGCTCGTTGATCCGTCGTCGCGTATACCTGTTTATCCCTCTTTCTCGCCCTGTTGATCGTCCTCTCCCTCCTCCCGCCCTCTCTCTCTCTCTCTCTCTCTGTCTGTCTCTCTCGGCTCCCGAAATATCACCGTCTATATTTGTTAAGGTGAATCCATATTTTGGCCCCGCGATTGGCCACTCGCGGCTGGATTAGTGTTCGATGGTTATATTTGGGCCCTGTGGGAGCAAACTGCGACATAGTGGGGAGATCGACGGGGGCGCGAGTAAAACAGAAACGAGGGGTTACAGGGAACGAGGGGGGAGAAAGCTCGTCGACGAATCGAGATCAGGATCGACCTGAGGAAAAGTAGTGGTACGCGACCAACCTTCGGCTACAGCTGCGATCGTTCGTCTCTTTCTCTCTTCTCCACCCTTTTACTTCCTCTTTACTCCTTTTCTTTTTCCTCTCGCGCTTTTCGTTCCCCCTCCCCGATTGAACCCTTCCAACTACCCCCGAGTTCCTCTTCATTCGTCTCGCCCGCCAAGGCTCCTCCGTTTCTTCGACGTTGGACTTTCATTTTCGGCAAAATCCGTGACATAGATCGAGGTCGATGGCTACCTTCACGGCCACCACGCAGATCGTCCTGACCGGAAACGAGTTGCAGGAGTCTCAAGAAGACGATGGTTAGTTCGATCTTTTGGCGGATATTCTCTTCGCGAACTCTTCTCTTCATTCGCTGGGCAGGAAATTCAATTCGTTATAAACATACCGTGATTAAACGCCGTGTTTCATTTGGAAGTAATTAACATGGCTACCTTGTAGGTCATATTCTTAATCCACATAAATATTAATTGTGAAGTAACAGTCTACGATGTATCTTAATGCATATCTTATTTTTCCTTACTATATTATGCGCTATATACTAATTTGACACAAAATTATTTCGCTTAAAAACTTTTATTTGAATTATGACGAAAGATAAATGATGTATAATATATATAAAAAACTCGTTACTTGTAACTCGTTACAGTTAGAGTTACTTTTTTTTAACAAAGTTAAGTTACAGTTATCAAAAAATATCTCTGATGAGTTACAAGTAACAAGTTACTTCCCATCCCTGCATATATATATAAAACTAAACTTTTTTCCATCTGTAACTTACAATTAGTTACATTTTATGAGTAACAAGTAACTAAATTAATAGTTACTTTTATAGTTACTTGACATATTTCAAACTTATTTGAAATTGGTGATGTTTCTAAACGCAGCCATTAGATCTAAAGGTACGAACGAATCATAATTATACTACTTAACCGCTTATTGTTAGTGGTCAATTGTAGTTGAACGAATGTTCAACGTCTGTGATTCTATAGTAATACCACAAAAATCTTCATGATGATACAAATATCTAATTCTTTTAAAAATAAAGACAAATTTTCCTATAATTTTAAAATTGTATTTTTTCTCTGTGGCGTTACAAAACCATATACATATATTCTTTTCTTTTCGTGCTGTATTTATTCTACTTTATATATTGTCTATCACTGCATTCTGTATTTTTTTCTATTTTTTCGAATAAAATTGTATAATATGTAAACGTAAACTAATCTTTTTCTTTAATAATGCTTATGATATATATCGATGTTATTTAGAATATCTTTAGATCTAAGTTCTATATCTAATCTTATCTTTGAGAGAAATTCGAATTTAAAACGCAGTTCACATACTTTTTATGTATACATATAAATAATTAATACACATATCATATACATCTTACATAATTAAAGATATCTTAGGGTTTTTCAGCAAATGACACAGTAACAAATGACGCAACAAATCGACACAGGAGTAATTTTATCTTTATTCCTCACTGAATTCAAACAGCGGCTCTAAATTTGGCATGTTCCAATATAAATAAAATAATTGAGTAATGTTAAAAATGTAAGAGTCTAGTACTTAAGTTAGCAATATTTTAAAATATTACAAGAAAAACAAAAGTAACTGAAAAGTAACTTCTCATTACTTTTTGACTGTAACTGTAACGAGTTACTTTTTAAAGTCAATAACTTGTAACGGTACCTGGTTACTTTTAAAAAGTAACTTTCCAACCCTGTATGTATGTATACGTACATATATATAGTCCTATATATAGGTCTATATATAGGTCTATAAATAGGATGAGTTTTTAATTCATCAATTGATCACATTATGACGCATAACTTTATTCTGTAAAAGCTGCATTTGCGTATAATGCGATTTATCAATCGATAAATTAAAAAATTCGCTCATATGTATATACAGGGTTGAAAAAGTTACTTTGTAAAAGTAAATACTTACAGTTACAATACATAAAATATTTTCTCGACATTAGAGACCACACTGTTTACTGTTAAAAAAAACCCTCTATACTTACAGACTATAACAGAAAGCAAATCTACATTATTTACGTGTTGTCGCGTGCTTTCAGGTGAATACAGAGTGGGAATTAAATTCAATGATCAGCACATCCCGGACTCGCCACACAAGGTCTACATCTCACCGGCAATGGGCGACGCACACAAGCTCGAGGTCGCGCAGTTCCCCGAGAGTGGAGTGCAGCCCGACAAGCCATGCACCTTCCTGGTGCGCAAGAACGGCGCCAAGGGTGAACTGGACGCAAAGGTAAAGCCGTCCTTTCCCCACTGATAGCAAGGACAACTCGAGCGGCTGTAACATTCGCGAGTTCTAACTCATTGCGATACCATCTTCTTGCGAAAGAGAGGAGCGCCGTAAATAACTCGCGCGTTTGTGAAACGACTGCCGCCACATCAGACCGCGTAGGTGGTCACACAGCGTATTTTTACCGTTCGCCATATGCACGTAGCTGAATGAGTCACATGGAAGATTTCGACACAAAATGATAGTGTTTCCGTCATCCTCGTAACGGTTCCTCTTGGTAGTCGTTGAAAGTTGTGATGTTTTATTTTCTTCAATTTTATTTTTTGCGACTCAACGATTCTATTTGAAAGGCACTGAATTGTGATATCATCTTTCGCAAAATATCATAAAATCCTTGCATTGTAAAATAAAAAGTCAAATACTTTAAAATTATGAAATATCGAGAAGAAATTTTGCATTTATGCACTACGCGTAACTCAAAGGAAAAAAATACATTCCATTGGTTAAAAAGGAAGCAAATTAAAAAAAACTAGTATAAAATTATATAATTATATGATTATAAAAAAGAAGGGGATAATATGGCACCCATTTTTATTTTATTAGCAATTATTAGAATTCGTCACCTAATAACGGAGATAATAGAGGTAGTCGTAATGTTCAGTACTCATAATACTCCTTCTTTTCTTTCAAATTTCTTTTTCATGATGGCAAAACGTCTTAAAATATGCAAAAACTTAAAATTTTATATTCTTATCTAAACAGGGCGTTCTTTAAGTACTTGAAGATTGAAAGTGTTAAAGTTGAAGGAAAAATTTGGTTTTTTTGTTTTAAAAAATTTGGAAAATCACTCTTTTTTCGCTTATCTTTAAGTTTGCCTCTGTTCGAAAAAAAAAATGTGTAAAATAATGTTTCCCTCTAAAGAGCCTTCATATCCTTGATGAAACATTTATAAAGTTTCATCGAAATAATTTTAGCGGTTTTCGAAATGTTTAGAAAAATTAAAAAAAAACGAAAAAACTTCTTTCAAATTTGACACCCTATATTTTTGAAATTTGTATGCGTTTGCGTGTGCGTGTATGTGTATTTTGAATCCCTGTATCTCTGAAACTAAGCCGTTTCAATTATATAAAATTTTTATCTTGAATTAATGTAAAGATCCCTTAAAATCTCTTAGAATATTCAAGGACAATCTTATTTTTATACATTTTAAGGCGATATGATCTCAAAGGCTTTAGTCAGGAGATTTTAATGATTGATCTTTTAAATTGCATCAATCTATTATTTTTTTATTTCTTTCAGATTGTATCGCCAAGCGGCATTCAGGATGACTGCTTCATCCAGAGTATCGATGCGGACACATATTCGATCAGGTTCATGCCGACAGAAAATGGCATCCATCAGATCCACATCAAATTCAATGGGGTGCACATAACAGGCAGTCCGTATCGTGTCAAAGTTGGTAAAGTGGACGCCGATCCGGCGGCGTTGCATGCCTATGGCAACGGTTTGAAGGATATCAAGACCGGTCAGAAGACCGACTTCATTATCGACACCTGTAACGCGGGTAGTGGAGCGCTAGGAGTCACTGTGGACGGACCCAGCAAGGTCGCTATGGACTGTACTGAGGTCGAAGAGGGTTACAAGGTCAGATACACGCCTTTGGTACCGGGCGATTACTACATTAGCATCAAATACAACGGTTATCACATCGTGGGCTCACCATACAAGGTTTCTTGCACAGGTGCATATTCTTTACAACATACTTGCACTAATGAACGTAAGTTGTTCGAAAAGTCTTTTTAATTTATTGATGACGTAATTTTTAATGTAACTTTTAATTCAGTGAATATATATTTCAGTTTCTATAAGATTGATGTAAAAATTTCAATTCAATCTGTCAAGTAGTTTACGTTTTGGCAATGCTTATTGTGTGTGGCATTTCAAAACAATGACTCACGCTTTAACTGATGCAGTAGCCAAAATTCATGAATTGGACTTCGAATTGCTGCCAAATTCATTTTATTTACCAATCACTCAGTAAAGTGGATATGGCAGCAATTCGAAGTTCAATTAATGAATTTTGGCTATTGCAACAGTTAAAGGGTGAATCGGTACATTAAAAAGCCAATTTTGAAGTGCTGCCAAACACAAACTGACAGATCGACTTGAAACTTTTTTCTCAATCTTATATAGAATAAAAGAAATCGCTGAATTAAAAATCACATGACAAATCACATCACCAATTTATTATTTAAGAAACTCTTCGACCGACACATACACATAAAATATTACTTTAACAAAAAACAGTATTAGAAAATAAATATTATTTATTCTAGGCGCGGATTTGGCGGAGAGAGGCGCGCAAGAGACGAGCTCGATCGTCGTCGAAACTGTGCAAAAGATATCGAAAAGCAAGCAGACTGGTCCGGTATTACCATTATTCAAGTCTGATGCAGGCAAGGTGACGAGTAAAGGCATGGGTCTCAAGAAAGCTTATTTAGGAAAGCAAAATCAATTCACTGTGCACGCAGGGGATGCCGGTATGAGATTGCTATAGTGTGCTCACAAATATTTGTTATCGATTCGTTTAACACGTTCCATACCGCAGTCGGACTCACGTTGGACTTTCTATTCAGACCGAATGTTTTGGCTATAAAAAGAAACTGAAAGAATAATTGAAATATTTTTTAATATTATGCGTCAATACATAATTATGTGACATTTAATGCAATATTAATTCCGGAAGTCACTAATGATTCATGCGGCATTGCGATCCATTTTTCAATTTGAAATATCAAATATCGTTACTATAATTGTTAACTTCTTGGTTTATATAAAAATTATCAACAAAAAGATAACATCAGAATGGAATTAGTTATTTTCTTTAACGCTGAATACGAATCCGAATTTCTAAATTGCTGCACATGTCACAATTTTGCGAAAGAGAGACACCAAGTTTCGCCCAAATTTTTCAACTAAAAAATAAAATTTGAAAAAATAATCAAAATAAAACTCTTGATACACTGATTCCAAATGTGTAGGTGTCAAAGTGGATTCAGGTCAGGATCCGGAGATTTTGGATCAAAATGATACTAGAAATGATAAGGTCAGCTGTTGTTTTTTTAGTATCATTTTGGCCCAAACTTCTGAATCCTGACCTAAGTCCACCTACACATTTGGAATTAGTGTGTCAAAGTTTGAGTATTTTTTCAAATTTTATTTTTTGGTTGAAAATTTTGAGCAGATCGCCTATGAGTTCTTGACGTCCCTCTTTGCAGTTAAAGTTGCAAAAAAAGAGTTATTTTCACTATTGACTTTGTAATATTATAACGTGTTACGTGCTGAAGTTTTATTTTAATCAAAATTAAGTATGTTGTTAGAATTCTCAACTCTCGAAAAGAATTTTTTGTGTCGGCTATGAGTAATAAAATATTCATGATTAAGGGGGGCCTATTCTGCAACCTTAACGATGTTGTTATGGTATCGATGTTGTTATGCGCAGAGTTTTTTTGTATCATGTAATAGTTGCGCAATGATATTATTAACAACATTGTTAAAGTTACAGAATAAGGGCCTAAATATAAGTTTACTAAAGAAAAGCTGTAAATTAGATCATTGACAATTTGTCAAATAACTTTCAAATATATTTCTTTAAACTTAAGGGTTTTTCAAGTCGCTAAATATGAATCTGAAAAATTTACGTATAGAAATTTTTTTATAACTACTACATATGAATCTAATCTAAAATTGACGAATTTTAAATCACAAAATAGTCAAGAAAAATTAAATCATATTTGAATTTTAGCAAAAATACATAGAGGTTTTCCACATACATACTCCATATTTAATTATTAATCATAGCCGACATAAATAATTTTTTTGAGAACTGAAAACTACATCATTGACCTAACAACATACAATTAATTTTATTTACAATAAAACTTCTCCTTCTCATCACATCGTAGTTTATAATACGTAAAAATAGTCTTTCTTTGCTATTTTAATTGCAAACTTCGCAAAATTGCGACGTAATGAAGCAATTTAGAAACCGAATTTGACGTCCACAAAAACTATAAGAAATAATTAATCATATTCTGATATTTAAAAATTCATTCTTTGTTGAATTGTGTTATCGATTAAAATTGGCCGATTATTGGTAAAAACTTCTATTGCTACTTAAAAATTATTTTCAAAAGCACACGAGTACGTGTAAATATTTTTTTTTATTTCAAAAAAATTAAGATATTTATTAAATAATTATTAAATTAAATAATAATTAAATAATTATTAACGAATGTTTGTATAAAATGTTAATTTTATAAAATAATTTTATTAAATTTTTAAATAATGTAACAATGTCAAGCTCGTATAAGTAAATAACAATAAAAAGGTAAATGGGCTTTTAAACGAGCAAATTAAAATTAATAGAATTGAGATGCTGTCTGTAAGTTGTATAAGTAAGAGCTACGAATTGAACACGCATTTCTTGTACTTTTTGATCTTTTTCTAACACATTGATATTTATCACTATCTTTTAATGATTGAAAATGACTTAAATTGACTATCTATATTCATCAATTTTGACAACGAATTTGAACATATTCTGACTTCCACTTATTCTCGCCCAAAAACGAAGAATGATGGAAACAAGGATCACTTTTTAGATAATTTTCGGTCACTTTATCTGCGAGACTACCAGTTATAGTATTTTATTTTATTTTTTTTTTTCATCTAATTGACATGGAGATCATTATTATATTTATTAATTATTTGTTTTTTTATTTATTTTTCATGTATATATATATATATATTGTTTTGCCTGTTCATCTTCGATTTGGATTTAGGACTCATTCAGATTCCAGTAATTCGCGGTGATACCGATATGCCATTCCAAATGTCAGACATATTTACTCGCATACGTCCTTAACGATTATTTCTATTATAAATAATACCGCCGATGAATGTTCAGTGCAGCACGAAACGCGTTCGAGAATTAATTTTTTATAATGTCATACAAATCAGTTTGCTACTTTTAAAGATTTCAAAATTGTTACTCAGACGGAGTTTCTTATCGCAATAAATATGTATTGATTCTTCTATTAATTTTAATTTGCTCGTTCAAAGACCTATTTATTTACCTTTTCATTGTTATCAATCTTTTATTAATTAATTAATGACATTTTGTACATTAAATCTTCGTTTTTGTAATATTTTTTGTAAATTTTTAGTTATTATGCTATACATTTTATTTCACAAATATAACAATGATACTTGAGTCAGTATGGAACGTAAATGTCTAAAAATGTTTTGTTCCTAAATGAACATCATTAATCTGCCGACCGATCGATTACATTGTGTTAGTCTATACTCATAAAAGAAGTGTTTAATTTTAAAATATTAAAATGTTTTCTTTTTGTCTTTGTTTCTTAAATAAAAGTATTTAAGAAACAAAGACAAAAATTTTCAACAATGTTTTAAACAATGTTTAGATTTAAAACACTAATGCCTATTTCCACCAACGCAGATTAACTTTGATCTCAGTTCAACTTACTCTTTATCTTTCTTTAATTCTAAGAATTGGAAAAAGATAAAGAGTAAGTAAATTAAATTGAGATCAAAATCAATTTACAGTGATGGAAATGAGCATAAAACTTTAATGTTGTTAAAGATGTTTCAGCTTTGATTGTTTTAGTGTTTTTAAATCTAAAAACCAGTTAAAATTAAAATATTTTTAAATATTTACAAAAACGGAAACAAAAACAGAACATTTTAATATCTTAAAATTAAATACTCTTTCAGAAGTGTATATTTTGATAATGTCGTAAATCTAAATGATAGTTTTGAGAATTTAATTAACATGAGAAATTAGTTAACTTTTTGTTTTTGAAACTGTCACTTGAAATCACTGATCAATGCCATAATTGTAGGTAATAATATTCTCTTCGTGGGTGTGTACGGGCCCAAAGGGCCGTGTGAAGAGGTCTTCGTGAAGCACGCGGGTCGCAATAACTACAACGTGAGTTACCTGGTGCGTGAGCGGGGCGAATACATCGTGATCGTTAAATGGGGCGACGATCACATTCCCGGTTCACCTTACAAGGTCGAGGTTTAAGCCAAACCAGCATCCAGACCAGATGTAAACGCATCTACAACTGCAACGATGGTTAATAAAATAGAGCCATGCGTCTTTTCGTTGTAAACTGCACGGATCTTTAAGCTCGTATCTAACTTCGCCGAATACAGAAACGAATTAAGTGCCAATCTAGATTTTCAGATGTAAACTCAACGTAATACAATATTAATGATTGGCGAAAGATATATTTAAAAGTGATCCGGCCTATACTTCGAAACGACGCACACGTTATCTCGATTTCTAGAATAACAGTCAAATAGAGAAGACAATTGTGACGTCGATAAAAAGTCGCACAATGTGACTTCTCATTGACACAGCTCGTTCGCTCATCCTTCCAATGTTCTGGGTACAATTTTGACATTTTAGAATCGACGATTTTTGTTGAATCTGAGTACAGTCATGATTAGAAGTGACGAGAATTGAAATACAGAGACGATACGGAGAAACACGTAGGTCAATTACTGTTGTTCGTTCAAAAACCAATTGTGCCTTTGATTCAACGTATAAATACATTTATAGAAATATATATTCGACAGAGTACACATACACATGCAGTACCATATACAAAGACACACGCAAAGACGCTGTCATATCCCGCCCAAGTCAGATCCTGATTACATTATGTTATATATATTATCGGTTATTGAATAAGGAAACAGCCGAAACTGGCTTTTATCAACAATGGGCTTGGATATATTATAAAACAGCTAAAAACAAGGAACACGTATATTTTATTAAAAAATAAAATGTATATTTTTATGCATTTTTTCGTATATTTATACAAGTTAAAACGAGTTAAAACTATTTTCTTACAAGTTAAGACTATTCGTAATAGATCAATCTAAATAATTGAGAATAATAATATCGAGAGAGAGAGAGAATATATTAAAAAATGTATTTGTGAAAAATCTAATAACGTAGTACGAAATTTAATTACGAAAGTTGTGAAATAATGTAAAATATAGTAACATTGTTTTTAGATTTTTTTATTGCATACATTGATTGCGTATATTGCATGATTTTATCGATATGTGAAAGATTCGAAAGATTGTCTTAACACATTGAACGTGAGGGACGAATTAACTCATCCTTGTTCGGCGTGATATTTCTATCATATATTTGTATAAAAAATAATATTAGAATAATTCTATATGTTATATTTGTATAATTATTTCGCGGGTCAAGTATGATGAACTTGAAAAGTGCAAAAATACATATTTTCCTATTAACGCTGCGCGTCTGGATAAAAATTGGGTCAACAGTCAATGTGTTGATCTCTAAATGTATGGGAAAGCATATATAAGAAGATATTAGACATGTCTCTCAGTTTTTTACTGTTCTACAATACATCCAAAGCTTATCAAAATCGGTGAAGGGCAGTTTCAATCGCGTTTCTTTGTAAGTATAGATTAAATATACTGCAACTGATTATAATAATAATAATAATATAGAAGTTAAATAAATAATATATTTATTATATGGACTTTTTTCGTTTACCATTTTATCCTTATGCAAAAGCATCTTCCTCGTCTGCGAAACAATGCCGTGTGATGTGTTATTTTTCTAATAATTGAAACACTAAGAGAAAAAATAAGATAATCTAGGTATTTTAGAGGAAGCAAACACAGAAATTAGGAAAATCATGTAATTCGAGTTAATTTTTCAAAATTTATTTTCAAAGTTTATTTTTTTTAAAGAATTTTGTTTTACTATATTAGTAGTGTAATGTAGCTAATAGAAAAAAATTAAAAACGCAATTTGATAATTGCATGATTAGCTGAACTTTATAAAAACGCTGTTTAATTCAATGCCACACTTTCGAAAATTATGAAATACAAACAAAAAATAATTTTGATGACAAAAAATATTTAGGAAAGAAATATGATTATCGTCGCCAAATATCTTTTCTATTTTGCACTTGCTGTATAATTATTTTATAAATAAATGTGTTTTAAATACATAATTCCAAGTTTGAGTTTTTTATAAGAATTGTCTTACGAAATCACCAAGCTGCTCTTGTTGTGTCGCGCAGCACCGTTTCTCATATTAATATTACATTATTCTGAGTCTTTCTCACGCATTTAAGCCGCTTTGCATTTTCTGCTTTTTGTCTTCGTTGCTTATTGAATAGATTACCCGTCAAGATAGCAAGATGCAACGAATGTGGCCAGATAAGTATAATTGCCAACTTAATCATCGCGTTTCCAGCGAATAATTTATATCGCGCGTTTACAAAAAAAAGCGGCCTTTCCGTTCGCAAGTACAATGACAGCGGATGCAATTGCTGGTAATTTATATTTAGAAAATTAATTACCAAAGGTTTCACGGCAGCTCCCGCTAAATGCATTTGCATATAACATGAAATTCACCGCAGGTAACTTGTCATCTTGTCCCGTATTGTACCTGTAGATCATGAATAACGCAGCTACCGTCGTATTCGCAACGGTATTAATTTTTCATTCACTTGCGATATTTCGGTAAGTAATTGCGCACACCTTTTTTATCTATCTCAGTAAATGAAAAGTTTCCTTGAATTTCTACAATTTTAATATTAAGCTTGTTCGAATCTTAATGTAAATATAATTAAACTGCTACACTAAGAAAAATATTTTTCTGTAACAAAAAATAATTTGATTAAAATGTACCAAAGAAAACTATTTAGTTAATATAAATAAATATTTAATTAATATAAGCAAATATTTTTTTGTTTACATGTATTTCGTAGAAGCAACCAAATTTTTTGTTCTATAAAACAAAATACAAAAATTTAGTTCCTTCAGTAAAAGCTGTTTAAAACAGGTATTTTTTAACAATATACAGTCGCATGATCATTTTAAAGGCGATTAATTGAGAACGTTATTACACACAAGAGAACGTTATTAAATAGTACAATCGCTGTTTGAAATAAATACTAAATTTTAACGTAATTGCATTTAACAAATTATTCGCAAATCACGAAATTATTTCATTTATCTAAATTGAGAACAAAAACAACTCTTTTTCAACATTTAGTGATATTAATGTAAATGAATTTCCATTTATAATTTTATAATTTTGCAATATATCTATTTATTTCTATTCATTCTCATGTATACATACGTACATATACACAAAGAAAAAGATTTCATTAGTATTATATTTATTTGACTGAAAGTTGTTTCATTCAAACAACATTTATTATTTGATAAAAACAATATTATTATTAGTTTATTGATTCAAATATTGGTTTGTTTGGACCAAATAAATTTGTTTGGATACAAGAAAATTTATTAAGTCCAAAAAAAGAAATCGTTTTTTCTGTGTATAGTACACACACACATATGTATATGAGAATAAATATATGTTCTAACATGAATAACATATTGTACGCGTATTTTATATATGTATAATATAATATATTATTTATATTATAATACATGTTTATGGCCAAATGTTATGTTGTTAGTTAAAGGTAAATATAATATCAGGTATCTATATTTTCTTATTTACCTAAAATTCTTTTTATGTATATTGTTTCCTTTTATTATATTTCCATCATTAAATTAAAGGATTCTTGAAACAAAAGCTAATTCACAATTTAATTTCTATAATTTTGTAAATGACCTTCAGTTAAAAATAATTTTAAGAATATAGATTACTTTTGTCCAAGATTATACATAAAGATTCAAAATTATTCATAAATACTTAACATTTGTTCATCAGGCACATTTTATGCATATTCTGATAAAAACATTTAATTTTAATTTTTTAACATTTAATGTTTAAATACGCACATTTTTTTTCTTGTTCTGTTATTCCGATATAAAAGTTTTTAAACGCTTCGTAGCTTAAAAGAATTACTGATGTAGCTTTGAAATTAATGGCAAAATTCGCGATTACAAATATTACGAGTAATAACATTTACTCATAAATATCCACCTAAATTGCTATGAGAGTTATTGATTAGAACAAGATTTATGTAAACGATTTGTTTTTTCGATCCCTTCTTATTCCTACAAATGTAATATTAACTAGTATTTTGTCTGTTAACGGTAAAGTGTGGCTAAGATGGCTATCGCCTCACCACTCCTCGCCATTTCTTATCGTCTGCAATTAATCTTACGCAAGCAGAAATCGAATTTGGCAGACCTCTACAACCCGTGTGAGAAAATATTCGGTCCGCTGCGCCTTTCTCGCTCTCAATTTGTGTGCGCATGTTCTTACTCTCTTGAGAGAAAAATTCGCAGACAGAGATGGAGAGTGACTCAAAAAAGCAGTGCGATTGGAAGGTGGAGTGGCGTTAGCGGTTAGAGGAGGGTGGGGGAGGAGGGGGAAGAGATACGAGCGACGAGAAAGAATGCGTCGCGTGGAAGACACCGCGAGGATTGCGCACCTGGACCTCTCTCTCTCTCTCTCTCGGCTTCCGCGGCGACGCCCGCGAAGGTGCCGCAGGACGAGGGGACCGAACGGCGGGAACGGAAGGACCTCTCAGACGCGGTCTGTCCCCCCTTTGGCGAAAGGGGGCGGCAACGCACGGTACGAATCGAGTCCGCAGGCGTCGGAAACGGGTGGCCGACTTGCGCCGTGTGCGAGTCCGTCATCCCTTCCGCCTGCGGGGTTCGTCGAGCGAAAAACACGCCCCGCCGCAATGACGTACGGTCTCCTCCTCCTCCTCCTCCGGAATCGACGAAACCGCGAATCGTGCCAGACGCTTGCGAGCGGCTGCCACGTGCGGCCGCGGCCGTACCGACCTTGGAGTCCGTCATCTCCCGTTGCCCGCTGATCTACGTTACCATCGTGACCATAATTCGGCGGTCGACTCAAACTCCGCCGAACTGCGCTAAATCGCAAGAGATGTTTACTTCAAATATCGTTAAAGTCCGGTAATTTTCCCAACTATTTCGTCAAAAAATTCAATTGTCATCAACTTTCACAAATTGCAATTGTTAAGAGGTAGCTACCTTTAAAGTTACAAAGGTATAAAATGCGAAATGTGAAATGAGTAATGCCCGTGTGATGTAGATTCATTTGTCAATCGAAAAAATTCCGTTGCACGAGTGATATGAATCGTTTCAAAGACTTAATTTTACAATGAAATGATAAGAGTAAACTTTTTCTTCTTTATTATATAATTAATAAATTAATTCAAAATCCAATTTAAGGATTTTTAAATTGTGTTCTAAGTTAATTATATATGTACCCAAATCAGAATTCAAGAATCCATTATCGTTGAGGAACGCGACGTTAGAAGATAGAAAAATATCATTTTAAAAAATCGAAAAAAAAATTTTAAACAGCTGCAGGCGTTTTGTATTTGTTTGGTATTAATGAATTACTAGTATTACTCTATCTACAACGTTTTAAAGAAATGAAGAATTCGCAGCATCACATGACACATCTCAAAATATAGTAAATCTATATTATCATCGTGGTATAGCAGAGAACACAATTCTCTAACGGATATTGCTGAGAAATCTAGAAAAGACCGATCTTTTAAATTTCACTGTACTGTCTTCTAAACGTCTTTTGGAGCTTCGTCTGCATTTTATGCGTCTCTTATCCGCTGTTATTAAGATCGCCTATTTATCCCCGCGTTCTCTCTGTGGGTCTATATCTACGATATTACCCTCCTTCGTGCGCAACAAAGTATCGTCGACAGTTCGACGGTAACGCGCCGAGCGTTTCCATTTCTATGCAGCAGAATGGAATGGAGTTCAATGACTCGGAAAGGCGGCAGGAAAGGGTGGGGGGAGGAGGAGGAGGAGGAGGAGGCAGAGGCGTCTTTCGCGGCGTTCCGCGGGATTGACTGCGGGCAGACGAGTTCGGGGCGAGCTTCTCGCGCGTGAACTCGCGCGTATAAGTAGGAAAATGCGTCGCGGACACGATGGAAAGCACGATGGAGAGAGAGGCGGAGCTTTCACCGCCTCCACCTACGAGTGAGCCCACCTTTCGCGGGAGGTATGTCGCCCGACCGGGTTTCCCGGACCTTTTCCGCTCCTTTCTCTCTCTCTCTCTCTCTCTTTCGTTCCCACCACCATCGTCCACCTCTATCTCGGGGAGCGGCTCCGACATTTTCCTTTATCGACTGCCTCTTACCGGTGATGGTGAATCCGCACCAGCCAGCCGGGTTTACCTTCTTGCAGTCTACCTTCTTTAGAACGCGCTTGTAGATATGTGTGGAGGTAGCTGGGAGTGGCTGGTAAAGTGTTAAATATAGGAAACGTAGTAGTTAGATTGATTTTTCAAATCGAATGAATGTGATTGGATGAATGTTGAGATAATGATAGACCTGGAGCAAGAATTAGAACAAGGCTGGAGAACGTCGTCAACACAGTATCTTGGAATGATGATAAAAACGAATCTAGCGGGATTAGCGTATAATAAATAGCATCATAAAGATTGTTTGTGCATGATTTAGCTTGCGAATATATAGTTGCTAGTTGTTCATGTAACACGGTATGAAACTTTAAAAGGCTGTCGCGAAGGAATGTTCCTGTGAAAAATAAATTCCATCGATTAAAATTCATCCCCTGGCGAAAATAGAAAGCTTCTTGAAGCGTCGTACAAGCATCTAACGCTTCGATGTCCCAATCTACGCTTTATATTATACACAGTTCGGTTACGCTTTCATCACACTTTCCAGACGTTTTATTTACGTTCCGACGTCCCAATTTACGCTTTACGTTTGTTTTACACTTTATTTTCGCCAGGGTCACGGCAGCATGAAGATTCCTATATCCTATAACGTACATCGTTGTCCTCTTTTTTTTAAATTTTACCCTTCTTTATCGAAAGATTGCTAGAAATTTCTTTGCAATGTTTTAACGAAACGAAAGTGACGGTTTCCTAATGGTATCGTAACGTCCACGTGACCACTGATTAAGCTCCAAAATCGGTAGCCCTATAAACGGTATGATCGACGAATCTCCTTCGTACACTTTCTCCTTCGATTACAATACTGTAATCAGTTCTTTAACGCGTAGCCATTCCGGACGAAGTAGACGAGGACTCCATAGATACTCTTTTTACCGCGCAAGAGTTCGCGTATCGAGCCACCATCTTGCCGTGTGGTCTCGTCGCTCTTGCACCTCAAAGTGCATCCCGCCTGCGCCCAGCAGACTGCAGACTCTTTCCCTCCCTCTCTGTGAATTCACCCGTGCGGATCCATACGGAGCGCGACGCCGAGCTCCACCTTCGCCGCCACTTTCACCGCCACCGCCTCCTCCACTTCCGTCTTCGCCACCTCTACTTCCGTCTCCGTTACCCGCCCCCCGTCGTCGTCTATTACGCGGTTCGTAAACCCGACGCGCCATTTTGCGTGACCCTTTTTCCTCGAGGACCGTCACCGCGGTGACCTCTTCGCTCTCCCCGTGACTCTACCCGCGCCGATCTCACTTCCGTTGCGGCTTTAATCAGAGCTCCTTCGAAGCGAGTACGGCATGGAGCTAAGGCATGAAGATAAGGAAAGGAAATTAAACGTTAGACATTTACAAAACTCACACACAGCAGAGTATTTTTAGAAGCTGTCTCTCTCTCTCTCTCTCTCTCTCTCTCTCTTTCTCATTCGTTCGCTCGCAGACATACTTATACGGGTGACTTCGTTTTATTAAATTATCGACGCAATTAAATTTTATTCATTCCAAGTTTACTAAATTTGAAAAATTAAATTCTTTCGACCGCGTTATTTATTTTTTAATTTGTTCTAGTTTAAGATCAATAGTCGCTTGAAAGACTTATCTATCTAAATAAATGTAGTATTAGGCGAGTAAGAAAGCTTTAAAAAATGGTCGATATTATTATATTATATTCCAAAAAACTTCATTGCAGATCCGCACAATAATTTTATATTTTCTGTTATTTTCGATTTTAGCCACTTATCTGTATAATACAATTATTACTAAAAATCTTAATTATTTATCTATACGGAAAGAACAGTTTTACTAAAGTATTTAAGAAGATACTGGCGACGTTAGTTTTTACCGACCGAATTAATGTATATGTGTGATATTAAGATAGTAGGAAATATCAATTATAAGTATAGGTATAAATTATTACATCAATAACGCACGCACATATATGCACAAATTTTCAGAGACAAAGTTTTCTCTTAAATCCTTCTCATTAAAAACTATTACAGTCTCGACATTTTTGATTTTTATCTCAAATAAGCATTATTACGGGTTTTACGGGATATTATATACACGGGGACATAAATGTCTATTCATCTGAAATTAGTTGTGTCCCATATTCTATGTTAGATACGTTATACTATATGCACCAAAAAGTCATAGCTAATTTTAGATGGTAGGTATTCATGTCCTTGTGTATTGTATATAAAGTATAAAACAAATGTATGTGTGTTGTGTATGTGTGCGTATATGTAAGGAAGGGGGAAGGGTGTTGCAGGATGTTGTCATGAATCGACGTCAGATGTCGATAATAAAATTGTAATTTTCCAATTCTTTTCGTATGAAATTTTTGATTCCATTCTGTGTTATTGTCTACATTTTTATTGTAGAAAAGGTTTTATGATTCTATGTAATCAACAAAAAGATTACTTTGTATGAAAAATATTGCATTCAATCGGTAAAACAAACCTGTCGCCATTCTCTTATATATTTATAGTGATTTCGGCTGGGGCACACCGATTGCACATTTCAGGACCCAGATAACCATCTGAAATGTGCAATCGGTGCGCTCCAGCCGAAATTGCTATTAGATATAGATTTGAAAATAACTTTATTGGACCATTAAAATAATTATAAAGAAAATTTAAATAAGTATAATGAGCAATGTTGCAAAAAAATTTTGACATTTTAGGAATCAGCTTAAACATGTATTATTTTCGGATCTATATCCAGGTAAATTTTTAGATTCTTTAGCAAAACATTCTTTTCGTGTAACTATTTTGAAGTAGTCGTACTTTTTCCGAGTTTGTAATTTTATGTTAGAAAAAAATAATATGATAATATATGTTATTTCTGTAACATTTTGTAATATTTTCCGACATCTTTTGATGTTTTCTCGGTTTATAAATGGAATTAAATTATTTGAATGCCGAATATCAAATAATGAAACGATAGTAAATATATTGCACATACCTGTGGTATCTTCTTCTCCGACGAAAATATCTAAATCGTCGATTTAGCCGGGGAGAAAAAAATAATTCGGGACAACGCAGAACGCGCAATTATACATTCCATGATCGTTTTATTTCGATTACAGAACAGCGATCGGGGGACTTACTTCTCTTCTTGATCCGTTTAGTGTATTTACATTAGCTCGCTGGTGCATCGCGAGAAAGATTGGTTTGGCGATGATCTAAAAGTTCTGGTAATTATATGATCGACGTGCGTCGAAAGCCGATCATTTTAGGAAAAACGTCGCGTTCAAAGAAGAATTCGTTACATAGTCGTAAATTCCGTACAAATAATTCGTGTCGGAAAGAAACAAAGTTACACAGCCAATCGGCTTTCTCTCACATCGTCCTTTCGCGTAATCTTAAGATTCCTTAATCCTCATTTGCGAAACGAAGATATTGTAAAAGCGTACGACGTGATTTTCGTGTCGCCCGCTCCTCGCAGTTTTGTTGCGTGTTCAACAAACGATTCTCTGTTACATGTTTGATCCATGTTTTATCCAACATAATTTGAGGCGTATATTTATAATACATAATGATTGTTCTATAATAAGAATCATTTCATAAGTCTGCTGAATTGTAAAAACTACAACAAAAATTAAGTAAAGTATCAAAACAATTATGATTAAAAGATTTATCATCCAAACAAAGTATACCGTTTTTAACGAAGTCGTTAAATCATCGTTCAATTAAAATAATAATAATAAAAAATTTTTAATTGTGACTTCAATAATAAACAGAAACATAATAGCGCGTTCGCGGGAAAGTTCACAGTTTTCGTTGGAAACGACAAATTCGTAAGTGTAAATGAATATGTCGACCGCGATCGTTGTGGACGTGCAAAACTGCGTCGGGTGATCCTGGAGCGACGCTCGGTTGATGATCGTTAAGAACTAACAGAGTTAATTTATCTAGCTCTAAGATGCATAAACGTACATGTTAAAATCCTAGAGAGTTAATTTACGTAACGCAGAGAAATATACAAGTATTTACAAGAGCGAGAGTAACGCTGCGCGGCTGATCCCGAATCCCTGGGATGACTGGGGGTGGGGAGGAGAGAGAACACGAATCCTGAGGGATGTCGAGCCGGCTCGTTCACATGTAGATGCGTCGCAAATCGGACGGCGACGTTATCATGTTGCATTGCGGACAGAGCTTCTTCGCGCCCTGTAACAGCGATAAGAAACCTCGTTTCTCAACAGGCTTTACGAAACCAAGCTGTTTGATAGAACTCGCCACAAACTTTGAGAACAGTTAGCAGAATAGAGAATAATTGAATATAATAGTCTTGAAACTTATAGATTGACAGAATTCCAGATAGATGTACAATATTAATACAAATTTCGATGAATATATTGACGATCAAAGATGAAATTAATATTGTAGTTACTCACAAGGAAAGGCACGGAAGTATCGTCCTCCGATTTTTACGAGCTTTTAATATGCTGTAGTACGGATCAAAATAAGATACACGTATTTTTTTATACGTGCCCGTTTTCACTTTTAGATGGTGAAGCTCCCTTTTGAAGAAAATCGGTATTTTTCTTTCGAAACGAATATTGTCGAAATTATAATAGATAGAAAAAAATGTTCTGAATGGCTTGAAAGTTGAATGGCTTGAAGAATACTTTATAACTTTAACAAAATTTTTTTTTAATTTTAAGTTAAAAAAATTTTTAATCACTGTTATAAAGTACTCTTCAAACCTAACCATTCAACTTTCATTCAAAATATTTTTTTCTATCTTTTATAGTTTCGATAATATTCGCTTCGAAAGAAAAATACCGGGTTTCTTCAAAGGGGTGTTTGTTGCGTACACGATCGTGCACGATTGATAAAATAAACAATAGTATCGAAGAATGCATTCA
>QKQZ01016095.1:0-24213 GCA_003595255.1 Solenopsis fugax | reverse complement strand
TAATACAATTAAAAATTTACTTGAAAAATAGATACATAACGGGAAGAACGATTTTGCTAAAATACACAGAAAAAAAGAACATTTTGTTTTAAAAATATCTTTGTTTTTGAAATGTTAAATATTGAGATAAAATAAAAAATAATAAAAGTAGCACTAAGCAGACATAATTTGCTTATATAAAGAATTTTACATAATTTCATCAAGAAAAACACATTCTCCTTATTCAATAATAATTTTCACAAGTTGATAGGACAAAATAACGAATAGAAAATAACAGTATCGTCAAATAACAATATCTTCAAAAATTATAATTTTTCAATACTCCTATCATCAAAAAATTCATGTTATGTGACTATCATAACACTTTAAATGACTATCATAATATTAAAATAAAAATATATTTTATTGAAATTTAAGATTATCAAACTCTTTAGGGAAATTAAATGATATATTATACAAACAAGATTTTTATCATTTCATAAATAAGTAAGAATATAATTTTTTACTTATATTTGAAATAATGCTTATTAAATAAAATATATTAGTTTTAATTTGATACTAAAGTTTTGATAGTGTTTTTCTGTGTAGCTAAACATTTAGTTAGATATAGATTTGAAAATAAATTTGTCAGATCTTCAAAATAATTATGTAGAATGCTTAAACTAGTAGATGATTATGTAAAAAATTTTTGCAACATCATCATCATGCTTGGACATTCTACATATGTGTTTTGATGGTCCAATTATTTTTAAATTTACGCCTAATTAAATTTTTAGATACATTAGCAAAATGTTCTTTCCGTGTATAAAAATTGAAAAAAATTTTACATTAAAAAATATATAGATACATTTATATCTCATTTATTTTATAATACATATAAGTGTGTATATTCTATTAATGACATAAAACTTATATTTTCTTTAAGCTTTATGACGCACGCAGATATTTAAAATTTTCACGAATATTATAAACATAAAGTATGATTGAGAAACAAATATAATTAAAACAAAATTAAAAATTTAATATAAGGATATCTTTACATTTCACATCTGATATGTCTCAATAATACGTCAATGTGTATGTAAACTAAAATTCACATTTTCCGGGTATTAATTTTTATAATATATTAAAAAATTCATTAATATTATGAAAATTAAAGATGATTAAGAAACAAATTATAGATAGACATTATAAAATTAATACTATAATCACTTAATTATTTTAATAAATGATTGATATATTATTGTTATTATTGTTATTAGTTTACTATTGCTATTAAGTACTACATAATTTCGATTAAAAGAGATAAATATAATAATGACAGCAAAGCACAAAGCAAAAATACAGTAAATGTATTCTCTTGTCCCTCAGAGTTTTTTGGTAAAACCCAAAAATTCGATGACTGCCCGCGAAATATGCGATTCATGACTCCGGTCGGCAAACGCTGTTCCGATGTCATAAAAATCGAGGTGACTGAACAATACAACACTTTTAAAGGGTTTTCCTCTGCCCTGCACACCGCGCCGGCATCGAAAACACGCGCCGGAAAAGCGACTGACTGCCTGGAACTGATCAGTTCTGACAGGGGGATTTAATTGAAATTTCGGATCGATATACATTCACGGGCGTTCGATACATACCGGCTGTGTCATCACCCGTTATCACAGTGTTATAAACGCGACGATGACTTTCGGGAGGAGCGATTATCGATCCGGCGCCGATAAGAGAAGTGACGAGAGCTTTTTCACTTGAAAAAAAAAAGAACAAATTTTCGATAATTTACTTCTCGGTATTTCATTTTATCTTCTGTTATCTTGAATTTATTGCTCGTGGAACTCTCGAGAATTAATACGTTCTTTCCTTATGCTCCGAGATTGGAAAAAGAGGAGAAAAACAGGAAGCAAAGGTGATTTATAATATTGTTTGCAAAATAAATGTTCGTCCTCTATTTAGATCTTAAAAAGCTTTCACTCGAATACGTTTCACACGGCGAAAGAAACGTTTGGATAAAACCGTAAGAAAGATTTGCCCAGAATAGCAGCAACAACAACAAAGATTCCGGACGCTGAAAAAGATCCGGAAAGAATTGCGGGGGTCTTCTCTCTCTCGTACGAGCCGATATTGTATCCCACGGGATTCCGAACATGACAGTATCATGATGACGAGGCTCTTTGACGCGGATATCGAAAACGAGTATCGTTTTGTCGGCGATAGCGATTGACGTTTTGCAACGCTTTTTGCGACAACTCGTCGGGCAGTACCCTCCCCCGCGGCCCCTCCCCCCTACCCCTCTTTTATTTTGAATGGGAGCGTCAAAGGCGGATCTTCGTGTGATCATCCGAATTTTGTGCTCTTTTTTTTTTCGATCGCAGCGACAGCGGATCAAATCGAACGCGCGCAGTTTTCCGATTGATGCATTCCTTTTTTGGTTGTTGTTATTGCAAACATTTAAAAAAATCCGATTATTCCTCTAGTTATAAATACAATCGGCGGACTTCTCTTGAAATTCGATGATACAGAGAGAAATTTTAGAAAGTCACTCTCGCAGAATTTTAAAGCGAATAAAATCTTTAAAATAATGTAAAAATTAATCAATCATATAATGGCATCCTACTCGTTATTTTGATAAAAAGAAGAAAGAACTAGAGTAATAATATGTTAGAAAAGGCCAAAAAAAGGAATATAAAAATTAATCTTTAATTTACAAATATATGTATTTATATTATTTAATCTTTTAAATAATACACAATAATTTTACAAAAGCTAGATTTGTAATAAAACAAATTAAAAGAAAAAATTTAACTTACATAAACGTATTCCTGAAAAAATTTCAGCTATAATAAAAACTATATAAATCCCATTTTAATAACCTTTTTGTCGTGTCACGATTAAATTAGTTGAGAAAAAAATGGAAAAATATAAATGCATCGATTTTTAATTAAGATATTTAGCTGCAAGCGTAATACATGTACGAATTACGAATTGCGATAGCAGAAAAATCCTCCACGTATTGTAATATTTCAATGACTCCCCGCGAATGGATCCTTCGATCTCAATCTAATCATTAGGCTATTCATTATTGTCTTGTTCTGGTTCTACGTGATATATTTCTATTAAATATCGAATGGAGGTACAAGGTAAGGCTCCCACCCTTTGAGCTCCTAATATAGGCTGATGGATGAATCCCATCAGGTTTATCCTAGGATATCCTACTTACCGAGTACAGAGAGAGTGATGTCGCCCTCCAAAGTGGTTGTGTCGTTACGTGCCTGGCAGGAGTACCGTCCCGCATCCGAGGCTCTCATCTCCTGCGTGTAGATCGTTTGATTCGCGCTCTCGGGATACAGGATAAAGTGGCTCTCGCCACCCGGCCAAGGGTAAGCCCTGTTATCCTTGTACCTGAGACAGAAGTAACGTAAACGTGTTATGGTTACGAGCAAATGATCTCCGGCGCTTGCCTGCCCGTAAAACGTTAAAAATAAATACATAGGAGGGCGTTAAGAGGCCAACGTACACAGACTGTTTCTTGAGTACTGTTCAATATTTTAGGAGTTGATTTTGAGATCGTTTTATGAACAAGGGCTCACAGGAACGTATGATCTCAAAGGCCACAGAAAAGGTGTGTGTTAAAAATTCCATGGAAAATATAAAATTATCGTTTCTTTTAATAAAATAAAATAATATATATATAATAAAATTCGAATAAAATTATTGTTTCTTCTAATAAAATATTGACGTAATTCAGAAACATCCTGTATAAAAAATTGGGAAGTTTCCTACAAAAACCGAACAAATTCAAAAAAATTTTTAATTTTTAGGAAACAAAAAACTTATCTTCAAACTACCACATTTGCTCATTGTACAAATAATTGTAGGGTAATTTTTCTCTGGACATGTGATAAGTATAAGTACAAAATTGTAAGCTTGAATTAATTTTTTGTGAACCTATTTAAAAGAAAGAAAATAAAAAAAAACTTTGGACTTGTTTGGTTTTTGAAGGAATTTATATTGTTGCCTACTTATCCTATAATATTTTACACTTATCTTTTTTATAACATCAGAAATGATAAAACGTAAAGAAAAAATATTATTTAAAATATGAAGTAATCATTTTTTTAATTTATGTATATATATATATATATATATATAATCTTTGTTAAGAGCAACTTGTAAAATTTAGATAAATAAAGAAGTAAAAAATGATTGCTTTATATTTTAAATAATATTTTTTATGGCAATTTTTCTCTGAACATACAATAGATACAAGGACAAAGTTGTAAGTTTTAAATAATATTTTGTGGGTCTATTTAAAAGAAAAAAAAAAGAAAACTGAATTTTTTTTCCATTGAAACAGTATTTTCTTTTGCAATTTTTGGAGACTAGCAACACGAGGGGGGGGGCGCGTTTATCGAGTGAGAATTTTGAAAATCGACGCAAAAGAAGACGAAAAGGCGGGATATTTTTCAGGAAGCGATAATTTATCGCGGGAGGGGAAGGGGCGGCCGATCGTCTTGAAACACGTCGCGCTCAAGAACAAGCCCGATATTTCCGGGACGGGAATATCGATGGCTGTTCTTGAGAGCATTCGTTCCGCCGTAAAGATAAAAGTCGAGGGAACGAGCGCTCCTCGACAAACACTCGAAGTAGGGAAGAATCAGGAGCATTGAACCGTACGCGAAAATAAATCGTTCCGACTACGCCACTGCCACCGTCGCCGCCGCCACCGCAATGACTTCGTTAATTTGTCGTTGCTATTGCATTGCCTTTCCATTGTCGTTGCTATTGCATTGCCTTCCTGCGCCAATAATATCGTTAATAGTAATGGCAACGTAAAATGCTCATTACGAGAGAATAGCTCAATAACGGTGACAATAAATGCAACGTGGAGATGAAATATTATAATGATTTATACACAACAATGCTCTATATAATATATATATATAAAACTGGAACACAACAACACAACAGAATCGTTACGTTAACTACGTCATTATACTCTTATCGTTGTATCTCGTAAAAACAGCAATTTGTTATATAATTGCTTTTTCCAACGAATACGAATAAGCTTCTTCTTAATTCTTTTTTTCTTCCGAGAATTGTATTTTTATCGTAATTTCTAATTTCGCTCCACCTGCGCTCCACGTTGATCTCGTTACGAGAGCAAGCCTTCTTTCGTCTTTCGGGCGGGGCTCGAGGATTCGACGACGTGTTCCCACGAGAGGGAAAGAAAGCCTTCACGTAATTCAATTTCTGGGGCACTACGCAAATCCACTTTCGTTTTGCCGGCGGATCAAAGAGACATCGCACGTGGAGTCCCTCGAATTTAGGATGTCCGGAAGTTTCCGTCCCTTCCTATTTCTCCCTTCCGAATGTATTTGCATGAAAAGCGGATTTCTTACTCCCTAATTCTCTTCGATTCCTTAACCGATTATTTTATTCTTCCTGCTGTGCAGCGATCATTAGTTTCCCGTGTAGAATATTTCCTTGAATCTTTGTTCCTGGATACTCCAATTGTATGTTCCTAGTTTTTGTTATCAGTCTGATATATCATCTAGGATCTTCAATTCGGATAAATCTCAGAAGATAAATAGTAGGTATTGAAGCCGCGCTTTAGATTCTTTTCAATTCTTGTATTGAGAAAAAAATTTATGAAAAACTAAAATATATATAGTCTTATTTAGTATTATTTAGATAAATGTAACTAAATATTGAGTTTGTTTAATTAATGTTTGGTTAAAAAATTTGAATAGTTGACATGAATGAATGGGCTATATCTTTTTTTGTGCAGTTAAATAATTAGTGAATCAACTCAATGTTTAGTTGATCGTATCGGACTAAACATTTTGGTTTTTTAACAAATTTTTTTCTCAGTGTGAGCCATGATTTTTCTTACGTTTTAGATTACTGAACTCTTGAATATTACTGCCTTAAATTCTTCGAGTCTGCACACAGAAAAATAACATTCTCGCGCTAAAGAATTATTATTAATAAAAGAATTATTAATTTTCAATTTTCTTTTGTGATCTTTGTAAAGAATATTTTTTTAATAATATAATCTTAAAATACACTCATTACAAATTTATTTAAAACAAATAATATTTACTGAAAATAAAATAAACTTCTGTGTATACACGAAAAATGGTAAATGTTATTACACTTATTTCAAATAATTCATATTTCTAAGTTTATCCGCAAATCTATCGTAAATTCATCATATCAAATTTACTCAACGAAATATTTTTTAAAACCTATTATTAGTAATTTCATACTTTAATCGAGAATATTAAGTTAAAACAAAAATTCGATTTGCTTATTATTCTGACTTTTCTCGATGCAATTTCACATTTTTCGAAAGAGTGCAGTTACATTCTTTTTTTAGTACATGATGAAATTTTTTTTTTATTTGAATATATCTTAAAACAATTTCAAGAAAATATTCTTTGTTAAAGATTACCGTTGCTTACTAGAAGAAAAAAAGTAAATTTAGTAATCAGCTTTTCTCGGCAGTATTTTTCTTTGTATGGATTATTAGACTCTCGATACATGAAGTCTGGTTTTTCATATCTTAGATCCTAAGTATCATGCCTTAGAGCTTAACCCTTTGAGTTGACATATATATTGCACACTCAGGAAAAGAAGTTTATTTTTACTTGTTGACGCATATATGCGCGTTCAGAGGAAGAACTTTATTTTGACCTGAGTTTGACTGAAAAAGTATTTTGGTAATAATAATCAAGCTTAGATTATTAAACTTTTGTGAAATAATTACAAATAAATGTTCGGTTAATATTTTTTAAGTATAATATTGTATAAACCAAATATTTATTAATATTTAGTAACCATTTGGGGTTACTATTAATACAATTAAATATTACTAAATATTACTAAATATTACAAATTATTTGGTTATTTTAACAATTTATTTTAGCCAAACATTTAATTGAAATTATTATTATTATATATTTACTAAAGCTTAATTATTTATACCAAATTTTCTTTTCGATATAAATACACATATGTGTCCGGAATAAGAACTGTTATATTTGTTCCGGCTGCTCAGAATGTATTTTTCATTGCACTGTTCCGTACCGAAAGGGTTAATGAAATATTTCGAACTTGAAACCTTGGTCCTTGGAACCTACTTAAGTATTTTTTTTTTCCCCCATGTCCCTCTCTTGCAATCATCAATTAACAAGACTGTCCTTATAATAAAGAGATCTCCTTAACAGCACAGAGTGTCGCGCAAGGGCATCCTCAATTCCCATCGTATTCATGAAATTTTCACAGGCGGCGATTTTTCCACCGTCACGACGTCGTAAATAAAAGATTTTTAATAAGCTGAACGACTCATCCTTGTTCCTTCGAAGGAGCGACAGGACGATCGGCAATTTTGCCGTCACCATTAAGGATTCCTTTATTAAAGCTCTTTCTGCATCGACAGGATTTCTTTTACGAGCTACTGTTACTACCGGCGTACTTTGAATAAGAATTTTTAATAAAGAGCGCCCCCCCCCCCTCTCACCTCGAGCTCTTTGCTTTTCGCCAAGATAATTCCGAACTGGTTCGGATTTTAACGAGGATTCCGGTGCTACGTAGCGTAACTTCCCTAGACTAATAAAGACACCGAAACATTCGAGGATTCGAGGACACGAAAGTTTACAAGACTCGCGAAATTCCGCGGTAACGCGAAGATCGAAAGATGTCAGGGTATGAAAGGATAAGATCTTTGAGCTCCGAAAACATGAACAAAAATGTCGCGAGAAGTTTTAAATTAAAGGAGACGAATGAGGCAAAACTTAAGGATACAGAATAAATATAAGAAACTTGCAATTAAAATAGATATATAGTTAATATAAAAGTTCAATTTATACACTAAGAAAAAGATTATATTTAAAAATTTATTTGTCAGATATAATGTTTACTTCACTGAAATAAATCCTTATGTAAATATGAAATAAAATTTTATTTCTAGCAGATAAACATGGTTTCATTTGAGAAGAAAAATGAGATTTCAAAGAAATATATATTCCGTTATCAATTTATTATAAATATCGAAGAAAACATTACAAGTAACATTTACTTCTGAATATTTTCAATTTTATTTCTCAGAGTAAACTGTAATTTAGATTGAAAACCATAATAAACTATGGATGAATTATTTAAATCATCGATTCTTGGATATTTGCAGAAAAAAAATAGTATTAAACATTGGTATCAAATTAAAACTATAAATATATTCTGTTCAACAATCATTGTTTTTTTATATTCTTATATATAATATAATCTTCTCTCTTTAAAGAATTTTATAATTTTAAACTTCAATAAAATATTAAATTTTTATGTCAATATTACAATAGTCGTTAAAGAACACAATACAATTATTTTGATAATAATAGTATTAAAAAAGTTTAATTCTTAAAAATATTATTCTCTATTCGATATTTTCCCCTCTCAATTCTTAAAAAGTGAATAATGAGAAAATTGTTCATGAAGGAACTATATAAAATTCTTCATATCAGCAAGTTATTTGTTTAATGCTACATAATATTCAATATTTTAAAAATAAAATGTATTCTCAAAACAAAAAAATGTCCTGCTTTTCTGTGTAGATAATTAAATTTTGAACTTTGAATCTTTGACATTTATCATATTATATATTAAAATTTTTCAAATCTTTCGATTCCAATTTAAATTTCCAATTTTGAATTTAATGTTCCAAATTCCTAAAATTGTCTGTACGACTTAATAGCCTCTCGCTGATCAAAGCGAAGCGGAAGGAGAATCTAACGGGCGAAATACAGGAGAGCTCCAAAAATATGAGAACCGCTGAAGTGCTCGGTTATAATTTGCAGCGAGCGATTTGCAAAAATGATCGTTTAATTATCATTGTACGCGAGCGTGTGGCGTGCTGTTATCGGATCGCGAATTATACTCGGTCGTTAAACCCCATTTCCAATATAGAGCGCGCATTCTGAAAATGTTCAGGGATCACTGGCTGTCCTTAATAACCTGAAACACGGTCGACTCGCGTAATTAACGCCAATTTTATTTCGATGAATTTGTCTGGCATATTTGTTAAATAATTGCTGGCTCCTCTCCCGTATTTTGCATCCATTTTGACGAATTAATTAATAATACATTATCGATAACAAATAAGCACATTGTGACATAAAATTTAATTAAGATAATAATGAATAAAGAACACTAAATGGAACTTAAATAAATGGCGATAAAAACCGATACTGGCAAAATTAAATAAAGCATTCAAATTAAACGAATTAATTAATATAAATCTAAATAAATGAGAATTTCGATGTGTCGTTATAATTATCATTTCAATATAAATCTCATTAAAATAAAAAAAAACATTATTTCGAGGAATAAAGAGATTAAGAGATTAAGAGCACCAATAATTAAATTCACAATTATATATGTACTATATAGTTTTTGTTATTGATTTTAATATTTACGTATCTTGCTCTCACACTTAAGATATTATAACTGAAATTATGACTAATAATGCAAATGTTATTTGTCGTTCCCCATTTGCCTATTTCAAATATTGTACGCTGTATTTCGCCTTGACTCCAAAAGTAATAATTTTTTTTTTCATGTAGACCAGTTAAATATCAATGTCTCGTTTTAATTACCAAAATACAATTGACGTAAAATCTATATTTTAACATAATAAAATTGAAATTAAATTAAATTAAAATTTTCTAATCAATTTGTTAAGGTATGCCAAGAACGAGCAACAAATAAACGGAGATGTTAAAAATATTTAATCTGCAGCTATGATATAACAAATAATTTAGCAAAACAAGTCAATTCAATTTTACTTACAATTAGTCTTTTTCGATCGCAAACACATAATAAAATTCAACTATTAACGGATAATGAAAATTAAACGCAAAAAACATAAAGCAACAGAAACTGATTGGATTGACATACATACATATTAATCCATGGAATTAATATCCATTTTGCTTTTAATTTTTATTATTTGTTAATAATTTAATTTTATTATGTTTTTACGACTTAAGAAGGCTAAAGTTGAAACTTGTTTCGTTATATCATTTGTTATATCATAGCTATAGATTAAATATTTTTAACTAACATCCGTCAATTTGTTGCTCGTTCTTGGCCTACCTCGACAAATCAATTAGTTTTTAAGAATGTATCAGACAGTTCCTGTAAAGTAAATAAAATTTGAAAATGTATTTAATATTAACAATTCCAATAAACTATATACAAATGAAAGATGCATGAATAAGATATTTTTTTATTAACATATTTATATATATAATTTATTTACTTTATTTGTTATTAAAAATTAAATTTTTTTTACAACATTAAGAAAAATTTCAATTTTTCATGTAAGTATTTTAAGAATTCAAGATAATTTATACAAAGTTTTATTATGATTGTTTAGTTATTTTGTAAATAAATAAATTTTGCTTATTTTACAAAACTGATCTCTGCATCGCAATGAAACTGTACATAATTAAATTATCTTGAATATTTAAAATACTTTAATAAAAAAATTTAGATTTTTTTCATTATTTCTTATTTTATCATTAATTGTATTTTAGAACACTTCTTATTGTAATAATTTTTTATCCAAATAGAAAAACATAAATTTTTCTCTACTATAATACTTTCAAATGCAATATAATAAAACAATCTGTAATTTTTTAATAGTTTTCTTAATGTTTCGAAAAATATCCTATATATCCTTAAAACGAGTAGGATACCTTCTCATCTTGATTAAAAAAACTTTCCATTAGAAGCTCGCGTCACGAAACACGCTCGCGTGTTCTTCCTTCGCGAAATAATTGTTCGTTATTCTCGTCGCGTAAAAATCGCGTTGGCGAAATATAGCCTCTCGTTTGATCGTACTCGCGGAATGGGATACAGGACCTGTCTTTTTCGCCGGCTGGTTCATTGTTACCAATAATTGGCTGTTATCCTTTGTCCTCTCGGAGAAAAAAAGCAACGAACAAAAGTTTGCCCCGTCGCGCCCAGTTATTTATTTCCATCGAACCGGGGGTGCGAAGTCCATTTTTTTCCCCCCCGTCGCGATACACAAAACAGACCTTACCTCGTTTACATTTCGCGATTTGCAATTACGTGTCGAGTTACAGTGCGGATAACAGCGGAGATTCGCCAAATAAACCGTGTTAGCGTACCGGTCGGTTGTACATACATAGAGTTGAGCCGATCGCGCGTGCTTTGTCGAGAGATCCGTTTTCCGCTTCTGCCGGCTCGATAATTCGAGAGTCAAAACAAAAATTTCGCGTTAAAAATTCGCCAAACGGTGAAAGCGTTTTAATGAGAGCCGGGGAGATTTCGCGCGCGACGATTACACAGCCCGCCGCGCCGTCATAATTTATTATATATATCCCCGCCGTCCGTCGTCGAGATGAATCGCGTAAACGCCGCTCATTAATCCGGCCGGACGGATGCTTTAGGGATGCAGCGTAACGCAAAATTGCAAACTGCTGGATTATGAATTAACCATCGGGCCTGTCGGACGCCGCGTCGTGCCGCCGTACACCCGCGCCAAAATCAAACGGCATCCCAAAGCAAGCGGTGAGCGTTCGACAGCTACCTATTTCGCGATGCGCAAACGATTCGAGTCGAATCTCGAGAGCGCGCACGATCGTGAATAATTTTCGAGAACCGACCCTCCTCCCGCGAACAGAAGGGATAATTGACGAGTTAATTTAATCAGTCATGGGTCATGAATCGAATAATCTGAAAGGAAGCAACGGGGGGGGGTCGACTCCTTCTAGGAATAAAGAAAAGCATGATTCGTCGAAATCGCGGGAGATAAATTGGCCAATTAATTTAATCAGTCGTGACTCTTAAAAAGGAAGTAACCCGGAAAGAAATATCTTTGCTGTTAAATAATTCCTCGGCTATTAATATTTACGAAATACGTGAAATATGATTGAGAAATTGATTAAATCGTCCACCGTTAATTGCAAAAAGAGAAGTGATCCGAAATATCTTTAATGTTAATTAATTATCAGGAAAAGTCAGAAGTAATTCAGAATTAATTAGATTGGTTAATTTTGAAAAATTCGGGAAGATCTTTATTTGATAAATCGAGCTTGTACAAATAATTATGGAAATAAATGTCAAAAACACGAATAATTAATTAAAGAGCAAAAGTTAAAAATTATGTCGTGTCAACAAATTAATTAAGAAAAGAAGATATCTAACTTTTATTAGTATTGGTTTGTAAGAGAAAAGAGATGTAATGTGTGTTGGAATATAAAGTTAGAAATATGAAGAAAACATATAGTTAGAGGATTAATTAGATCGGTCTCATATCTAAAGAAAGATTATTCTTGGAAAAGAAAATAGCTTCGGAAAAATATGACTCGAGGAGATTATTTTTCATAGAAACAAAAAGCTTATGATTCGATGAAAGGAAAATATAGTAACATTGGAGAAATATCATTCAAGAAAGTTATTAAGTCATGAAAGGTACGTAATTTGGTGAAATGTGTGTCCCAGGTGTATTAAATAAAACAATTAGTTTCACACAGAAAATATTCTCAGCAAAGATATTCTTTATTTCAAGAGGGGCGACTGAATTTCAAGCGAAATTTTCGCGAATAACTTTCAGAATCGATAGATCGGTTTCGAAGATGGAAATTTCCCAAGTGGAAATTGAATACCGCGCGGAAAGAACAATTTTATTGCAGCACCTAAAAATTTAACTAGATACAGATCCGAAAGTAACTTTATGCTGGGTCATCAAAATAATTATATAGGACAATTCTAGCAGAAACGTTAAACATCCCCCCGATTCAATTTATTAAATAGTTTATAACATAATTATTTTCAGATCTGTATTTCAGCAAAATTCTTTTCGCGGTGAGGTATTGGCCCAGTATCAACTTTTAGTATTAAGTACCGACGCTGTACTAGATATCAATACTGATGGAATATAGAAATGGGATGATAGCAAAGCTTGAAATACAGTACTACTGTACAGAATTATAGTGTCGTAACAAAAATCGATATCGATTTATATTGCAACGAAACTAAATACAAATATTGATCCTTAATACTGTAACATACTACACTGAAGAAATTTTTTTTAATGAAAAAAATACATTTTCTTAAAATCACATATTTGTGCATGCATTTGTTTGTACTGTTTAATTAAAAACATATTACTTTAAGCATAATTTCGTTATTTTACATTTTTTATATTTACAATTATTTTACAATAAGCTAATAATATTATTGAAATTGATTAAATTGTTTTCTTGGATTAAAAATTATGTATTTACATAAATATTACAATTAAGAAATTTTTAACTTGTCTGCAAGTAAATAAGCTATTAGGACCCATCGAGTAAATAATTTCTTTTGTGTTAAATAAAATTTTTCTATTTCAAGATTTTTTCTCTATATTAAAAATTGATACTAATTCTCTATATTGTAAATATTATTAATGATTCTTCATACTATTACAGTAATAATACTGTACCAAAAATCGATACTAATTCTTAATATTGCAACGATTCTCTAGCATAGCGATTTTGGGAGCTTGCTCTAATACGAGGGAGAAAATCTTTCGACAGTATGCTGGACCAGTACTACACAGAAAAAAAATTAATATCAAATCAACAATTCATTGTTTCATATATAAGCAAGAATATAAATTCTTCTTGGAAGATTTTATAATCTTAAACAGACATAAAAAAAATTCGTTAACATAAAGAAATTTTGTTTCTTCATATAAGCAAATTATGTCTGTTTAAGATTATCAAATTCTTCCTAGAAGATTTTATATTCTTGCTTATATATGAAACAATGAATTGTTGATTTGATACTCATTTCTTTCTGTGTATGTAATACCGATTTACATATTTCACTAGTATAGCATAACATATTTATTTCAATGCTGATCAGTACAGAAAAAATATACATCCATCTTTCGTGCGAAATCGCTATTTCGACAGTATTCAAAATTGATTGAATGTATCCCATTTCCACTTGGGATAGTTTAAAAAGTGAAATTATTGAAAGAGACTAATTAAACGGATGAGGATTAATTCTGCGAGAGAGAAACACAACTCCGACCTCCGACGAATTAAATGTGTCACGTAATATCGCAGGGCTCGCGTGGTCTCGTCGATCGCTTCGTCGTTCAGGACAACGTTCGCGAGCGGATCGCTCGCCTATGAAGTTTCACGGCGTTTCAGATTTTACTTTCATTAGGGAAAACGAGAATGACGTCGGGCGGGAGCGTGCCGGCGAGGCATGAATTTCGCATCCCGCCGCTCGCGGATTTCGGCGGATTTGCACGCTAATTAAGGCGCACTCGCTTCCATATTTAAGGCTGCGCATCGACTAAATGTCTCCGAATTCCTCTTCATCCCAGTTACTGAGTTTATACATGGCGAAACATAAATCTTTCCGGCGGGCGGGGCAAGGCATTCGGGAGATATCAACCCCTTTGCCGGTCGTATGTATAATGTACAGCGGACCGACGCAAGGCTTATTTAGGTCAAGAGAAGAACGCGGAAGAGCAAGAAGAACCGTCTCCTCTTCGGATGTTGAAATGCAAAAGGTTCCAAGGATTAAAAGCCGTTTAATCAAATGAATAATTAAAACGCTGTATAAAGAAAAAAAAGTGTTCCTGAAGCAAAGAAAGGAGAGTACAGGAAAAGGAACAGAGATTTAACAACGCACTGGCCACTGGAGAGAATTAAAAAATTAATGTGGAATGGCAAAAAACGAAACGAAAGAGGGCAGAGCGAGTTGCAAAACGAATAAGGATTATTAACGGACAATAATTATTCGAATAATTAGACAGATGGATTTTATAACGGGGAGGAATTAAAGACCCGACGTTCATATATATATGTTTTTTTTCTCCTTCCCTTTCCAACCACGGCGAACAATTTGTCACGTAAAATTCCCGCACTAATGAGCAAAAGTACGCGATCGAACGGCCGGCGATCCATAAAAGGACTTATCCCGCCCGGTCGCGAACACCCGCAGGCACCGCGAATTAATCTCGCCTAATCGCGGAAATAAAAGAGAAGCCGCCCCCGCTTGCCGGCGGAAGATCGAGCGTTCGCGTGGTGAGATGGATCTCCCGGACCCAACGGACGCCCACGCCGTACGGGGGTGCCCCGGAGGTCGAACGAGTCCTTCGTCCTTGCCAGGGGGAGCGACCACCATTTGTCCGTCTCGTTCGCTGCGGATCGGCAGCGAATGAGAAATTGGCGAAAAGGGAAGAAGCTGACAGAAGGGGGTGGTCGCGCGGAATTGTAGGACCGACCAGAAGGACGGTCTCCTGATTTCGGATTCCCTCCTGCTGTGTCAGGACGATCACTGGAAAGGTTTCTCCCCCTTTCCGCCCCCAACCAGCAGCTTTTCAAATCGGTAACGACAACAGAAATAAATGTCTGAAATTTAGAACTTTGGGAATGTCGAATTTTGAAACTGAAGGTGTCAATTTTTGTGAAAATGCATGCGAATTTTCTGTGTAGACTTTTTAGTGGAACCTCTTAAATTTTTGATTAAAAAATAAAGTTTTTTGTCATATATAAATAAAAATTTTGTGTAAAAGTAATAGGAAATTTTTATTTAATATTGAAGTATTTAATAACCACAAAATATTGTGGATATAAACATTTTCTATTTATGCTTCTTGACGACATAGCTGTTTTCTAAAACTTCTTGAAATAATTATTAGGCTCTGTTAGAGCCTCCGCATAAGAATATCCGTTACATAATTATACCTACGTTATGGATTGCTTTGTGCTTTGACATAAGTTTACTTATAAGTACGGGCTTAAGTTTATGGTTTATACTTAATGTTTCACAGATGTTCTTATGCGGAGGTTCTTAATTAAAAAAATTTTTTAATGTCTATCCGAGTGTTATAATTCTGTCATCAGTAAAATAAAAATAACAAATAGGTAATTACCAAGACTCAAATATAAAAAATCGAATAAAAGCAATAATGGACTTACGAGTCAAATTAGGCTTTAATACTAAACAATTATTCAAATAATAAATAAAAATTTCAATCTCTGTAGGGCGACCTTCAATAGAAAAGGTAATTTTACGGTTTTCTATACTGAGAAAAAAATTGGAGTGGTGGCAACTATAAAGTGACAACCATACAAGTTTTGTTAATAGAATTATAATATATAGTTAGGTGAACTATATTATAGTTATTACAACTAAGTTAATGGTTAAGAGAACTAATAAAAGATAGTTGTAATATATCATATTATATAGTTATTACAACTATTTTGGCTAATTCTCTTAATCATTAATTTAGTTGCAATAACTATAGTAAAGTTCACTTAACTATATACTATAATTCTATTAACAAAACTTGTATGGTTGTCCCTTTGTGAGTACAGTGAGAGAAAAAATTGTAGTTGACACCACTACAATTTTTTCTCTCACTGTACTCATTTACATTTTTTACAATAGCTTTTATTAATAATTAATATTTTAAAGTGAAAACTTAACGATTACATTCGTCAATTCCATCGATTCTAGACTCGAAGTTGTAAAATACTTATTACTTAGAATGTTATTTTATTATATAAAAATGTGATGACATTATGAATAAGTGGAGGAGAAAAAGGTTTTGTTATAAAATTATATATTTAATTAAAATAAAGAGGAAATATTGCAGAATATATGCAAATGTATGCACAGAAAAAAATGACTATCCAATCAACAATTCATTGTTTCATAGATATATAAGCAAGAATATAAAATCTTCTTGGAAAAATTTGATAATCTTGATCAGACATAATTTGCTTACATGAAGAAACAAAATTTCTTTATGCTAGCAAATTATGTCTCTTTGAGATTATAAATACTTCCAAAGAGATTTTATATTCTTGCTTATATATGAAACAATGAATTGTTGATTTGATACTAATTTTTTTTCTGTGTGTGCGTACATATGAGCTGCAGTACTTGATTCAAGTACATACTGTGTTTTTTATCAATTTTGGCTAGTGTGTATTGGCATACGTATTACAACCACTGCATAATGGCGAGCTACTAAACAAATGATTCCACAATCACGAGAATTCGTCAATAATGACGAAGATACTACGAGCGGCCGTTATTCCTACAAGGACACCAACCACCCTCTCTCCCTCTATCGAGACAAAACCAGAAAGTCAGAGACGCAAGTTAAACGCAAGGGTCAATATTGCATATAAAATTGATAGGGTTGTCATTGAATTCGCACGCAAACCAAAGGGTGAAACGAGTTGCATTGCCAATTTCTCACGTTTCCTTTGTATTCCTAGTTATCGCCGGTAACGAAGAAAAGTATCACTGATCCTGCTCGCCGTACGGAACGGGGAACGAAAGCCGAGAACTGATACCGACGGCGGCGGCGGCGGCGGCCGGCGTATCTCGGGCCGGGACGACATTTGCGTATTAAGAATCCCGGGCGTATATCGATTTCCCATAAGGACTTCTCCGAACTCGTCGTCGGCCGGCGGGTGGCATACCTGGAAACGCGCGGCCCACGTGGCCTCGAGGAATCGATCGCTTTATTACCGAGTAGCGGCGAGCGTTGCACACCGCGGACGGGCACGAATTTATCGCGCCCGGGGTCGCCGCTCGCCTTGCCGATTCCGCGAACGCGATTAGGCGATTAGGCCCCCGTGAAAAAGCCTCTCTCTCTACGTTAAACTACATGGTCGAGGAGAGAAAGAGAGAGAACCGCGGCAAGGCGAAATCCCCTGAAGAATCGTGGCGACCCACCTGGAAAGTCGGGGGAGGGGGCTCGGAGTCCCGTGGTGTCTCCCAAAATTATCAATGACTAAATACCGCATGCAAAGAACTTTGAAACAAAAGGGATTTTCCAAACATTTCTGGTAACGGTGATCCCTTTCACGCGAGAAAGAGCGAGTTCCTCAAAATACTAGCTTTGATGGTCAAAGCTATCTTACTATCGCTAACGTTAACATCAAAAGCGGGATTGTGAAGAGACCAATGCGGTGCATCGGTCAAAGGCCACAAAAGAAAGCCTTTGAAAATATCGAATACTTTTCGTGGACCGCGAACTACCGGCAAGTGAAGTTGATAGTTGAAAGATCTCTTCCGAGAAACACACCGGCTTATTAGATGGGTTTCTCTGTGCCACGACAAGAAGACAAGGTGTATAAAAATTATTAATGTTCTGTCCAACGTCTTTCTTCGCTACTTTCTTAGACCAACTTAGATCACTGATGCCTGATAGTGTCTTTGAAAGAATTTTCGAGCTCTGAAAAATCTAAAATAATTCTGGTATACTCTTCCAACATTATAGAATATAATTTCACGGTTGTTTGAGCCGAAACAGAAAATTAAAGCGATTTTTTTTCTATTTCAATTCTAAATTGAAAGTTCGCCTAGATCTTCGAATCTCCAGTTGGACTACGGAGGGTTAATTAGTCGAACACATTGTTTAATTACGTTGGACGATGGCAAATAAATTTCTATACAGTATCCTACCTGATACATGGCCGTTAGGGGTGTGCGAGTACCCGAGATTTCGGGTTCGGGTCGAGTCGGGAATTTTTTTCGGGATCGGGTTGGGACCCAGTTCGTAATGTTCGGGTACCCGAAACTTACGGGTACCCGAAATCGAGTCGGGTCAAGTCGGAATCCCGAAATTTTGTAAATTTTGGGTGTTCGAATCTAAAGTCGGGTCAAGCAGCGGTCATAGATCTAGATACTTTATACATTGAGAAAAAAATTACTAAATTTTAAAAATTATTTGTTTGATTAAAATCACACAATAAATATCAGCATTTGTAAGATCTAGCTATGATCTGTAAGACATTTTGTTTATATTGAATTACTAAATTTGAACACTGCCAATGAAATATTTACTTACGGTACATAAGTATTTACTTAATAAAAAAATGATTGTTAAATTAGTGGTCTTTGTACTTAATAAATATATATTTACATTTGAGAAAAATTTTATTGGGGCAATATTCAAACAAATAATTTTTAAAATTTAGTAATTTTTTTCTCAATGTATAAAGTATCTAGATCTATGACCGCTGCTTAACCCGACTTTAGATTCGAACACCCAAAATTTACAAAATTTCGGGATTCCGATCCGACCCGACCCGAAGCTCGGGTACCCGTAATTTCGGGTACCCGCACACCCCTAATGGCCATCCTTTCTATCTTTGCAGAATAAGGTCAAATAAAAAATATGTTCAGACAAAAGTTGTTGATGGTTTGAAGGACATATAATTAAAATTAATTTTTCCAAAAAAAAAAAACTTTTCAAAGTTATCGCCATATTTTAATCTACCGTGGTCCAACATTTTTTTCGCTGTTTTCCTAGTCCAACTAGTGGTTCACTGGTGAATGATAGCGTTTTTGAAAGTTCTTATATTCTGAAAAAAATCTGAATACTCTTTCAACATTCCAGAATTCATTCAGTGTACCAGATTTCACAGTTGTTTGATTCGAAAAGATTTTCACTTTTTTATTTACATGCCCGAATTTGAGAATTTGGCAGAATAATTCAAAATTGAAAGTTCGCCTAGGTCTTTAAATCCCCGGTTGGACCACGAAGAGTTAAAAAAGAATTATATGATTTTTTTTTATTATGTGATTCTTCTAGAAAGTTATTAGTTGCAGTTAAAGGGACATGCAGTGTCTCTATTTGTTTTTCAATTGTTCCCTCTTTTTGCTTTTCATTTGTTCTGACTTCGATCTCCGTTAGTTCTCTCGATTCGACGTTCCCCTGCGACACCCTGCGCTCCACGTTCGCGTTTTGCTCTTCTTCGTCGTTACGTTCTCCGCTTCTCGGTATTCGCTCGACAATCGCGCGGGCGTTCTTCCTCGCGGCAATTATATAGGCACGAGACGCGGCGCCGTGCGTACGATCCCGTGTGCATCAAGTTCCGGGAAAAGTTCACTTCCGGAAAAATTTTCCGGGAAAAGGTACGGACTGACGAGGTACTCGCCGGCCGCGTCGTTTTCCAACGACGTCGAGGAAAGCGACGCCTGGGGAGGCCGGAGGTCAGTCGGAGTTCACGTGAGTTCGACGGCCGCTCGATTCCGGAAATCGAAAAGCACGACGCCGTAGATACGAGTAAAGTGCCATCGGTGCCTGGCGCAACGACCGATACACCAAGAAGATAATTTTCTTATGATACCATAGTAGTATAAAAATCTTAATAAATTATTCATATACATTTGAGATTTTTAATTTTTAATTATCATTGGAATTAGGCAAGTATTCCGCTTTAATATTAAGAGATTACATACTTTTTCGTTGCTGAAAAATTACTGAGAATTTTTGGAAAGGATAATATTTAATTTGAGAATTTCTTTTGGAAAGGATAATATTTAAATAAATTTGATATCTACAAAATAGACATGTTAAATTAATTATTTATTAATGTGTGAAAAATATTTGTTTAAAACTATTTTGATTTATTTAAATTGACTTAGGCTAGTCTTAGAATTCTATAAAATAAACATGAGAAAAACAATTACGAGCCTCTAGAATAATTGTGTCATTAAGGTCTGACGGGCCGGATTTTAAAATTTTGTAAAAATCGAAAAGTTGTAAAATTAAAAAAAAAAGTTTTATTTTGTCGACAAATTTTCGACCTTTAAAGTTTATAATAAATTGTTATAATAAAAAATTTACAAAAGTGACCCGACAGGTCATAGAGAATTGCATTTTACACAAGTAAAAATTTGTTTTATCAAAAAAGGTTGAAAATTATTAAAATTATTGCGTTTAAAAACTTTTCCGGCAAGAAAACATGATTCCGAAAAAAAAGCATTTAAAGTTTGATAAAAAAATTCATGTGAATAATTATGTTTTTGAGCAACTTTCCACTTTTTTTCCATATTCTAGACACTACAAAGAATGATTTAAGATTATAAAAAATTTGAATTTTTTGAAAATTGAGAAGATATATGTAACCCCTTAATTTATGAAGTTCGTAAATTTGAACCTCTCAAAAATTACTTAAAGGATTAATTCAATAAATTATAGCGTCCCTCTCCCTTTCTCTCACCGCGTTTTAACTCTTCATAATTTCATTTTTATTTATTTTTTCTTTTTCTTTATATTTATTTTAAACTCTGTTATTTATTTTCTTTTTCTTTTTTTTTATTGTTATTTCTTTTAATTTTGTATATATGTTCTTAAATGACTGCCCTAGAACGATAATAAACGCTCCATCTATTTATCTATCTATCTTTCTCCATCATTTTCCGCGCAATCACTCGAAAATATTAATTTCGATTTGATTCAAAGGGGAATGTAGCAGTATTGAGCATCCTACGTATGACGTCAAAAGTTCTACGAACGCCGCTGCGTGGGTGTATGTGCATTTCTATTTGGATAACTGCAGCTCTCTTATCTTGAAATCAAGTCTGACGTGCGGAGTCATTCCCGGAAAACATTGCTTTTCGCCTTGACATCCATTCCGCTGGTTTCGAGGAAATTTCGAGCGGAAAATCGATCACTCGACAAAACGGTATTGAGCCTTGACCGCGCACGAACCATGTTTGACCTCATGAAAGAATAGCAAGCGAACGGCGAAATAAATGGGAATGAAATAATGAATAAATAAAAAATAAATGAAGAATAAATGAAAAAAAAATCGGATGGAGAGCAAATGAGGGAGAAATGAAGAATGAACGTAAAATAAATAACGACAAATGAAAAACAAACATAAGGAGGGTGGAAAACAAACGCAGAACAAATTGAAAACAAATGAAGAATAAACGGAGAATAATCGAAGAAACAAATGGAGAACAAGCGGAAAACGAATGTGGAACACAAAAAATAGTAGCGGGAGGGAACATGGAAAAATCGAGGAAAAACGTAGAATGAACAAATAAAAGAAAAAGAACGAAACATAAATAGAGAACAACTGGGGAACAAGTAGAGAACCAGATACAAGATAAGCGATATGAATAAGCAAATCGTATCAGATGAAATAAATATTTAGCTTTCAGACCTCACGCTAGAATCTACCGAGTTACCAAAACTCTAGTGTTTAACGTGTATATCTCAATTAAGAAGTTTAAACTTTAAATTGGTACGATTTCTCCACTTAACACCGCACCTGCGTGTTATTTTGTTTTCTTGCCGAAGTTGCTCGCCAAAGTTACTCAGCAAGCACGAGATTTCAGTGTGTAAAGGAACGGAGAGTTAATATCAAAGACGTGGAAAAACAGATCTTAACACCTGATTGCGGATCCCCGTTAGGGAAGTTCGGTATCCTGTGGATTCGCGATTTCATATAGGGGAAGTTGTTTGTTGAATGTGTATCGGTCGCTTAAATCGTACCTCATCAATATTTTATACTTTTATTTAATACAAGTAACATTTAATGACAAAAATATGAAGAAAAAAAATCAGAAATAGATAATATAGACTAATATAGTAAAAATTTAACAGGTTACATCTCGTTTTGTGTGTGCAAACTTTAGGAAATCAGATACAATTAATATTGATTTTTGATCAATTTATATAACTCATAATAATCTAATCGCAATTTTACACTGAATTAAATTAAATTAAAATTAAATTTTTATATTTTCATAAAAGAAGGTTTATTATTAAAATATTTTACATTTATTGTATAAACATGTTTGCAATTATTATAAAGATTAAATTAATATTTTTATAAATCTATCGAGTTTCCTAATTCGTATTACCATAAATTTTATCATAATAAATGATACTAATGTAAAACTGATAAGTGATAATACTAAAATTAATAATTGATAATTGCAAAAATAACTTCATACCAGTTTTATTTCGACATTTTTACCTTTCCATTATTGTTATTTATTAATTATTAAATATTTCATCTTTTTTCTCTATAAATTATTAATAAAATAAGTATTAGTTAATAATCTCTGGAACTTTTAATTATTTTAATTCATAAATTTGATAATTTCAAAGACGATACAATTTAGGAGACCTACGACTTAAGCTTTTACAATTAGAAGGTTTATAATAAACTAATTAATTTGTTGCTGGAGAAAAGTTAAACAATGATAGATACCTAAAACATCAAGCTACAATTTCCGATCAAATTCATTTGTGTAGAAATCAGTAGAAATCAAATGGGAAATATGATAAAAAAATAACCACGTGGTGCGCATTGGGTAACTCTCCTCTGCCCTTGAACTTGCCCCGTTCTGCGGCACGGCGCGCAGCGGCACGACGTTTCACGGACCGATAAAAATTCAACGTTGCTCGGAAGTTGGACGCGAATTCAATCTTCCCGACACGAGGCCAATTTGTTTAACCACCCGTCCGTCCCCTTACATCCGACGAAATTGACTATCTCAACCCACCCCGCCCTCCTCGCAACCTTTCCCATGCCACGATATACTAATTCGACCCTTCGTTCGGCCTTCCACGCGATTACCCTCGTCCGAGAGTGCCCTTTAAATTTGGGGAAGATTAAAGGGGGTGAGAAAAAGGATTCTCATCGCGTCATTATCTCGATTCTCCTGGAGATTTATTCCCATCCCCCATCCCCCCCCTCTCGTTCTCCTCGTTATCGTTGCCGTTTATTTGTCCGAGGCCTGTGAATCCTGCAAGATTATCGTCGCCAGGATATTGTTATCTAGAATCCGAATTGTTTTGAGTAAAATAATACCGTGTTGTAAAAGCGTGAATATATTTTCGGTATTTTGTATTTCATTACTCGCTGTTAACTCGATTGTTTCGAAGCATCGCATTGGTACGCGCGTTAATAATTCGACGTATAAATAATAATAAATGATAGAATATAATACGAGTATTACTTTAATATTTATGAAATATATTTAATTATCGTCATTATTCGTATCGTCGTCATTTCAATATCGCAACAATATTATTATTACGCTTAGCACACTCAGTCAACGGTTATTGAATATTACGTTAACGTTCATCGCTGTCGCGTTCATCCCGATATGTTACTTCAATACGTAATGAAGAATTAATATTAATAACGTTAAAATCTCGTGTTTGTTGCGTAATGATGGAAAGCCGAAGAGGTCTTTTATTTTCGAAATAATCGTTACGTCGATCCCGTTAGCGAAAATAAAACCTCCCTTTTCCCTCGCTGCGGCAAACGGTAAGTCAATCCCAGTATAGACCAGTCAATAGAGCAATTTTACATGACAAAATTGATGACAGAAAACCAACAACGGGAT